>QJNZ01000373.1:0-88202 GCA_004155055.1 Monosporascus sp. CRB-8-3
TTATTTTATTTATTTTATTTATTTTATTTATTTTATTTATTTTATTTATTTTATTTATTTTATTTATTTTATTTATTTTATTTATTTTATTTATTTTATTTATTAATAATTTATATATTTACCCTTTAGATTTTTGGAAATTTAATACTTATAAATACCCGATTTTAAGCCTTTTAGCTCGAAAATATTAAGTTATATTAGCCACTTTTTCTTTAGTCGGAAAATCTTTTTATAACGGGTAATATTATAACGAACTTACGAAATCGGTTATTACTAGAAACGGTTAAAGAAATTATTTTATTAAAAAGTTGAAAAATTTAAAATATAAAAACATTAAAATAAATAATCGAAAGCGGAGAAAACGAAAAAATAATAATAGATAATATAGGAAATAGTTAAAGTTTTATATATTTATATTAAATTTATTAATAAGTTTCCTTATATATATTCTAATACGTTAAAAAGGTTCGTATACGAGTAAAATAAACTAAAATAAATATTATAATTTAATTTAATTTAATTTAAAGACTTTAATTAATTTAGTTTAGTTAGTTAATATCTTAGTTAGTTTAGTTAGTTATTAGTTTTTAATCATCTTAGTTAGTTTTAATTAGCCTATTAACTAAACTAACTAACTAATTTCACAACCCTGGCCATTACTAAGAGGATCTCCTAGCTAGAATACCTAGCAGTGTAATAAAAACTACCCACAACACCATAGTAATTCCAACAGCCATACAATGCCCCAAGATTGGGAGACCTTTGTCTAGGACGTCTCACCTGAACACTAGTATGAGTGACCCACCTCTGGAGTACACTTAACCCCTTGTTTTATTGTAGGAGGGGCCCCCACTACACTACTCGGTAGGACTTTAATTTCATAATGGCTTCAATGTATGTCCTGTAAAGACAGCATTGAAAGCAATAGTTAATCGGACCATAAATGCGACTTTCCAAACGCTGTTATTTGAATATAATATAACCATAAAATTTTTTACGTATATATCCGTACAATGTGATAAAGAAATATCAGTAAAGTCTCGGGACCACTAAATAAAAGTGCCCCTCCTACAATAAAACAAGGGGTCGAGTGTACACCCACCTTTGGAGAACGAATTTTCCCCACTAGCTAATATAGACCTTCTTTATTATTAGACCTTACCTCAGCTAGCTCAGGCCTCCCTGGCTCGTTTTCTGATTTCTTCAAAGTCACTTAAGTACCGCTCTATAACGTTAAATATTAACCAATCAAATCTCAAATCTCCGTAATAAGTTAGCGAAGCCTGAGTTAAAGTTACGGAAAATAACGTTCGTTTTTTATAATTACTTTTTTAAAAAAGAATCCGTAATAACTTAATAATAAAATATTTTTGTAAATATATATATATATATACGATTATATTAATTATAGCTTATTATTAATATTATTTTAGTCTTAATTAAAATCTGTTTATTATTTTTAAACTTTAAAGGATTAATTAATTATAGCTTAAATCCGTTACGTTATTATTCTTTTTTTTAGAATATGACGAATTTAAAAAAAATAGGATGTATGCAAACGTCCGTTAATATTTTGGTAAAATCGACGAATGGATATAATATTCGAAAGTTTTATCTCTACTTAAATTCTTTATAATAATAATAGTTAAGTTTATAATTTAACCGTTCGGATTAAGCGATTAATTAACGTATATAAAAATTACGCGAAAAGCTATTAATATACGAAAGTTAGTAAAAGTTTATAATTTTAATGAATTAGAACGTTATTATGCGTAAATATTATAATATATTATACGGGGAATTTATAACTTTCGTAAAAAGGCCTGGATTCCGTTAACTCGATTAAAAAGTTGTTATTCGAAATTAAAGTAATTTATATTATTTTAGACAAAAGTTAACGTTTTATAAAAATATTTACTTTTAATTAGTTTAAGCTTTTAAATTAAATAAGTATATATCTAAGACAAAGGTAATAATCGTACTATATAAAATAGAAGATAAAACGTTTTCGAACTAATAACAATCCGGATGTTTTTATATATATTTCTTTTATAATTTTAATTATTATAGTTAAAATAATTTCCAAAATTAACGGCAGTTATTTACCTTATATATTAAATAATTGGTTATTATTTTTAAGTTTATTACGACATAATATCGAAATATTAAACAGGTTAAGTATTTACGAAAGTTATATTACGTTAAATAACGATATAAACTAATTAATAAAATTAATAAAATAACCGTATTAACTTTATTTAATAATATAATTTTAATATTTAAAATTATGTTCGTAATATAACGTTTCGATACGGTATTATTATGCGGAATATTAATACCGCTTATATTTATTATTATAACCGTATTTTTAAACGAAAATTAAAATAATTTATATTTCGGCTTAATTAATAGTATAAAATAAAATAATTTTATAAAACGTTATAGTTATATTTAGTACTATTTAATATTTTTTATTAATACGTTTTACAAACGTAATAAACGTAAATTTTCCTGGTTTTTTTAAATTAAAGCGTATATTATATAATAAATGCCGTTCGATTTCGTTAAATCTAAGTAACGAAAACGAAGGCATTATCGACGGCATTTATAGCATTTATCGAAAGTTTTTTCAGGGAATATATAGATTTTAAAAAAAAAACAGTTTTAGCGGTTTTCGAAACGTTTTTATTTTATTTATAAAGTTTAAAAGATAATTGATTATATTCGGAAAATATAAGCTAGTTAAGTTAAAATAACCAATTTATATAATAGAAAACGGTAATTCCTTTTTATTTTTATTGTGTTTTATATATAGATAAACTTTTTTTTAAATTTATAAATATTTATTCGCCCGATAATATAGCCGGAATATATAAGACGTAAATAATTTTAAAAACGGATTGTTAATTTTTATATAAAATAACGTAATTACATTAAATATCGCCGAAATTTTATTTTTTCGAGTTTTTTATTTTTTATATATATAATTTTCGTATATTTGCGTTATTTCTATAGGAATAACGTACCCGATATAAATTATTTATAAAAGAAGCATTTAATATAACGTTCTATATAAATACTCCGGACGTACAAGTACTCCGGACGGCTTTTGACATATTTTAATTACCGAACTTTAATTAATTATTTTTTAATATTAATAATATAAAACGGCTTACAAAAAAAACGAAATCCGAAATTTAATTATATAACATTTAGTTCTATATATAAAATCGCAAAATTTACTTTATATAAACGATATACCGGTACACCTTTTTGTAATAACTATATACCTAAATCGCGAAAATTAACGTTAACCGAAAAAAAAATCGATTATCGACCGAATTCTTAACTTAAATACGTAAATGTTTCTTATCCGGCTTTAATATATTAAAAATATGCCTAATATATTACTTACATAACGCGTTATAATACGTGTCGGAATTAATTAAACGTTAAACTTTTGTTAAACGGCAAAAAAAAACTTTAAACGCGTTTAAATCGGAAAATTAATTATTAACAGGTATTATACGAAAATCTAGAAATATTTTATAAATAATTCGAATTTATTCGGGTTATTATTATAAAATACGATATTATAAAAAGAATATTTATAACTTTAACAAAATTAAATTTTTAATAAGGCTTTTTATAATAACGGATATAATAATTACTAATACCGAAAAACGTAAAAAATCTAAATAAACTTCATAAAGAAATAAAAAATAAGTTACAATTATCCAAATTATTAATTATTAAAATTAAATTATATTACCATTTATTATTATAATAAATAAAAATTACCTTAAGTTTTAATACCGTAATAACTTATTACCAGTAATTAATTAAAAAATCGTCTTAAATAATAATAGCTAAATAATAAATAAATTAAGTTTAAAATAAATTCAATATTTTGATAAATATATTCGAACGTATAGAAAGCGTTAAAACGTTTCCTTATCTTTAACGGCTACGAAAACCACTATTCGAAAAAATTCGAAAGATATTACGCTAATTACGACATTATTATACTTTATATATTTACACATTTTTTATATAAGTTTTAACTTTTTAATGTATTTTATTTTTTTTTATTTTAAAACGCGTTTATTCGTTATATATCGAAAACCTAATATAATACTACCATATTTATATTACTAAAAAGATTTCTGGCCGGCTTTTACGACGCATTTAAAGTTACTATAACGTCCGAAAATATTAAATTTAAATTCGCAAATATTAGCTTTGTTTTACTTAATTTTAATATGTTTTTTTCAGCATTCGAAACTTTTTCAGTTATATTTACGCCAATTATCTTCCCGCTAACTTCCACCGGTTTTACTTTTCCGCCCGCGAAAACCTTTAAAAATATCCGTAAAATAACAAAATAAAAACATTATTTATAAAAAGAAATCGGAAATCTTAAGGTAACTCGACGCTAAAATATTTAAGCCGGTTAATTTTATAATAAAAAGTTATATATTGCTTTTGTATAAAATCGTTTTTTTTTTCGGGAAAAAAATATCCAATTACGTAAAATGAACCATATTTTAAGCAAACGTCGGAAAACCAAAAATAAACGTTTTTTTTTAAAAAAAAAAGGAATACTTACTATATAAAAGGGATAAACTCTTTTAGCTTAAAAAGAAAAGGGTAATAAAAAATACAACTAATAATAGCTAAAAAGGGTCGTTATAAAAAAATTCAGATAAAGGAAAGGAAATATAACGTTTATAGCAAGCCCGGACATAATACGCGTACTTATAAAAAAGCTGTAAAAACGTTTAACGAAAAAAAATCCGATTAATTTAAATTAACCTAATATGTTATTGTTAAGTTATTTAAATTTATTGTTACAAAGTGCCAAAAACCGTCCGGAGTACTTATATAAGACGTTATACGGAATTATTAAAAATATTTCGATTAAAAAGATTGTTTCGCAAACGTAATTTACCGAGTTTATAAAATATATATACTTCTAGTTAATTGTCGCCGAGATCGAGATTATTACGTATAATATAGTTTTTAAGTATTTTAGTTATGTTAAATAAATAGGGGAAATATTACGGGGTTTTAATTAAAACGCTTTAATAAATAAGGATTTTTTAAATAAAATCTTCTAATATTATTTATTAATAATACGTTATCTAGTAATATATATAACTTAACGGATAATTTATAAATATTTCTTTTTTAATTAAAATATATAGTTTATTTATGTTACTTTTTAAGTGGCGTGATTTTAATTAAAACGTACCGGATAAAACTTTTTTATTAAATAGCCGTAAAGTTGGAGATATTTTTAATGCATACCCTATTTTATAAGGCGATATCTTTTTTAATTTTATTAAAAATATTAATTAACCGTTAATAAATACTGTTTTTATATATATACTTTTTTTTAAATTATTATCATATTTTTAAAAAAAATTTAAGTTTATTTATATATTTTATATATTATACGATATGGCGACCTTAATTATATTAAACGGTTAATATCGATATTTTCTTATAAGGTTAATTAAATTAATTATAATAAAGAAATATCTTATTTCGATTAGATAGGATGTTGTATAATATTAATTAAGTATTTATTAATTCGATTTTAATATTAAGTTTAATTCCGGCAAATTCTTTTAAAAAAAATAAAAAACCTTTAATCGAAAGGGCGAATATTATAATTTATAACTTAGTAGCGATTTTTGCCGGTCGAAAAATAATATATATAATATTAATACTGTATTTTTCCGAAATTAGTTTTTAATTAAGTATTATATTTTTTTACGAAATAAGTATTAACGTATTATATAAATACTCCAGACGTATAAATACTCCGGACGGTTTTTTAGTATATTTAAATACCCGAATTTTAATTAAATATTTTTTTAATATTAATAATATAAAACGGCTTATAAAAAAAGCGAAAATAAACTTAATTATTTAACTTAAAAAACGAAACCCGAAATTCAATTATACGATATTTCGTTTTATATATAAAATTATAAAATTTATTTTATATAAACGATATACAGGTATACCTTTTTACAGTAATTATATACTTAAATTGCGAAAATTAACGTTAATTAAAAGAAAATCAATTATTAACCGAATTTTCGACCTAAATAAAAAAACGGTTGTTATTTGGTTTTAATACGTCAAAAATATAGTTAATATATTACTTACCTAGCGCGTTATAAAATGCGTAAGAATTAACTGGGCGTCGAATTTTATTAAACGGCAAAAAAAGTTTTAAACGCGTTTAAATCAGAAAATTAATTATTACCGGATTTTATACGAAAATCTAAAAATATTTCGTAAATAGTTCGAATTTATTCGGGTTATTATTATAAAATACGGTATCGTAAAAAAGGATATTTACAATTTTATCGAAATTAAACTTTTAATAAAGTTTTTTATAATAACGGGTATAATTATTATTAATATCCAAAAACGTAAAAAACTTAAACGTAATAAAGGAATAAAAAATAAATTATAATTATTTAAATTATTAATTTTTAAAATTAAGTTATACCGTTAGTTATTATTATAGTACAGAAAAATTGTCTTAAATTTTAATACCGTAATAATTTATTATTAACAACTAATTAATAACTAATTAAAGAATTATATTAAATCATAATAATTAAATAATAAACGAATTAAATTTAACATAAATCTAATATTTTAATAAATATATTCGGACGCGCATGAAAAATTCGAAACGTTTTTTTATTTTTAACGGTTACGAAAGTTATTATTTGATAAAATTCGAAAAATATTACATTAATTACGATATTATTACGTTTTATATATCCGCGTATGTTTCGCATTAATTTTAACCTTTTAATCTATTTTATGTTTTTAATTTTAGAATACGTTTATTCGTTATATATCGAAAACCTAATGCGACGTTATTATATTTATATTACTAAAAAAGATTTTTTTACCAGCTTTTATGATATATTTAACATTACGATCACGTTTAATAATATTAAATTTAAATTTACGAAAACTAAATTTTATGTTATTCGATTTTAATAACGCTTTTTCCAAGTTGGAAATTTCTTTAATTATACTTACGCCGATTATTTCCTTATTAACCTTTACCGGTTTTATTTTCCCACCTACGAAAACCCTTAACAATATTCGTAAAATAATAAAATAAAAACGTTACTTAGAAAAAAAAATTAAAAATTATTATGGTAACTCGCCGACAAAAATATTTAAGTCGGTTAGTTTTAAAACAAAAGGTTACATATTATTTTTGTTTAAAACCGCTTTTTTTCGGAAAAAAATATTAATTACGTAAAAAGAACTATATTTTAAGTAAACGTCGAAGAACTAAAAATAAACGTTTTTAAAAAAAGGAATACTTACTATACAAAAAAGACAAACTTTTCTAACTTAAAAAGAAGGGGGTAGTGAAAAAATGCAATTAATAAAAGCTAGAAAAAGTTATCGCAAAAAGGTTAAAACGAAAAAAAGGAAATATGGTATTTATAATAAGCCCGGATATAATGCGCATATTTATAAAAAAATTATAAAAACGTTTAATGAAAAAAATCCGATTAATTTAAATTAATACGATATATTATTGTTAAATTATTTAAATTTATTATTGCGAAGTACTAAAAACTGTCCGGAGTACTTGTATGTCCGGAATACTTATATAGGACGTTATGTTATTCAGGATTTTCGTATCGAAATTTTCGAACCCATTTATTTTGAATTTTGTAATTTTTAGTTTATTAAAAATATTTATTTCGAATTAAAAAGAAATAGTTCAAAATTCGAAAATATCTAAGTTACGGGCTGTAAAACTATAAAAACTAAACTTATCGATTTTAATAATACCGTATTTATTACTAGCGACGAAGGTAAGCTTAACTGGCTAGATATAATAGACAACGAAAATTAATTTGTAAATAGTTATAATATAATTATCCGCAAAATTTTTAATATCGAATTTATTAGAGATAATTTAATTTCGGATAACCGTAATATTTTATATACGGAAAGAAAGTTATAATTTTATAACATAAATTATAAGTAATTTAATAAATAATTTTAATTAAAGAGGTTTTTATTATTATTATTATCGTTAAATAAGTAAAATAAAGATTTATTAAACGAAAACGAATTATTATTATAGGTTTTTATATTTTCATTATTTTTGTATTTTATTAAAATTAATACGGGGATTTTATTATATTTTTATTATTAATATAACTAGGTATATTACGTAATTTTAATTAAATACATTTTAGGTATAATTAAATATATCGTATAATTTTATATTCATTTATATATTTTATTTATAATTAATTTATTAATTAATATTTTGACGTATTTATTAACATTTATTTATTTTATTTCATTGTTTTTCGCGTATTATTGTAATTTATATATATTAATAATTCCTTTTACATTTTCGAAACTTAAAATTTTATTTATTTTAAACGTAATATTTACGTTTAAATCTTTTTAAAAAAATTTATTCGGATTATATAATAAGGCCGAATATTTAAAAATTGTATATAAAAATTTTTCGTTATATTTTTATACGTAATTTCATATTTAACGCCCGTATAATTCCGTAAATTATAGTACTTATAAAACGGTTATATAATATATATTTCTTAATTAATTAGCCCGGTTTATAAAATTATAAACCTTTTTATATATCGTTTATAAAATATTTAATTTATATAATTTTTTCGTTAGGTTACGAAGGGTGTAATTAATAAAAATCTGTAATTAGTTTAATAATTTAATAATTTATAAAACCGGTATAATATATTATAACGTAAATTTTATTTTACCGATTATTATTATTTAAAGTACTTTAAACTATATTATTAATATTTAATATTTATATAAATACAGCGTTTTTATATAATATAAATTTTTCGTAATACTGTTAATTTTTATAAATCTTAATTAATTATAGGATATCTTGTATTAATATATATTTTTATTAATATTAAACCGTAAGGTATTTATATTTTTATAATTTTTCTTTATATTAATATAATTTTATAATATATATTTTCCGTAAAAAATTATTTTATATTTAGAATAATCGAATTTTATATACGTAATATAAAAACGTTTTATTTAGAATAAAACCTTAAAATACGTTATAACGTATTAGATAAGCGAGTTACGCGGATAAGCGAGTTGCGCGGTTTTTGGCACCTTGTAACAATTAATTTAAATAACTTAATAATAACATATCGTATTAATTTAAATTAATCGGATTTTTTTTCGTTAGATGTTTTTATAGTTTCTTTACAAGTGCGCGTATTATGTCCGGGCTTGTTGCAAACGTTATATTTCCGTTTTTTCGTTTTAACTTTTTTACGACGATTATTTTCAACCGTTATTAATTGCATTTTTTTATTACCCTTTTCCTTTTCGGTTAAAAGAGTTTGTTTTTTTATATAGTAAATGTCCTTTTTTTTTAGAAACGTTTGTTGTTGGTTTTTCGACGTTTATTTAAAATATGGTTAATTTCGCGTAATTAGGCGGTTTTTTGTTTAAGGAAAGTAACTTTATATTAAAGTACCAGTTGATTTTTGGTTAAAAGATTAACCGATTTAATAATTTTTATCGGTAAGTTACTTTAATAATTTTTAATTTTTTTTTGTAAATAACGTTTTTGTTTTTTTGTTTTTTTAATATTTTTAGGGGTTTTCGTAGGTAAGGAAATAAAACCGGCGGAGGTTAACGGGGAGACGGTTGGCGTAAATATAACTAGAAAAATTTCGAATTTAGAAAAAACGGTATTAGGATTAAATAAAACGAAATTAATTACGGCAAATCCGGATTTAATATTATCGGACGTTATAATAACTTTAAACGTATTATAAAAACCGGTAAAAAAAATTTTTTAGCGATATATAGGTATAATAACGTTATATTAAACTTTTGATATATAATAAATAAACGCGTTTTAAAGAAAAAAAATAAAATACGTTAAAAAGTTAGAATTTATATAACAAATACGCGGATATATAAAATGTAATAATATCGTAATTAGCGTAATATTTTTCGAATTTTATCGAATAATAGTTTTTGTAACCGTCGAAAATAAAAAAACGTTTCGATTTTTTCGTACGCGTTCGGGTATATTAATTAAAGTATTAAACTTATTTTAAACCTAATTCGTTCGTTATTTAATTATTATTACTTAATATAATTTTTTAACCGGTTATTAATAATAAATTATTACGGAATTAAATTTTAAAGTAATTTTTCCTTGTTATAATAATAAATGGCGGTATAACTTAATTTTAAAAATTAATAACCTAGTTAATTATAATTTATTTTTTATTTTCTTATTAGATTTATTTAGGGTTTTTACGTTTTTCGGTATTAATCATTATTATACCCGTTATTATAAAAAGTTTTATTAAAAATTTAGTTTCGTTGAAATTATAAATATCTTTTTCCGTAATGTTATATTTTGCAATAATAACCCGAATAAGTTTAAATTATTTACGAAATATTTTTGGATTTTCGTATAATACCCATTAATAATCGATTTTCCGATTTAAACGCGTTTAAAGTTTTTGTTACCGTTTAATAAAGTTCGACGCCTATTTAATTCCGACGCGTTCCGTAATACGTTAAGCTAATAATAAATTAGCCATATTTTTAACGTGTTAAAGCCGGATAAAAAACGTTTATATATTTAGGTTAAAAATTCGATCGATAATAGATTTTTTTTCGGTCGGTATTAATTTTCGTAAATTAAGTACGGTATCAGGTTAGGTAAGTTTGCTATTATATCGGGATTTTAAAGTAAAAGGTATAACCGTATATATAAAACTAAGTTTTATATAAGAAAGTTTAAAAAAAAATTTTTAGCTTGAACAGTTAAGTTTATTTTAGCTTTTTTTATAAGCCGCTTTATAAAGGTGGTGTTGAAAAATAAATAATTGAAGTTGGATAGTAAAAAAGTTGAAAAAACCGCATAGCTCGCTTGTCCGCGCAACTTGTTTATTTAATACGTTACCGTAAATTTTAATAATAGCTTTTGTTATTTTTTAAATTTAGCTTTCGTTACCCGTTTTTAAGATTATTTTAATAATAGTTCCGGTTATTTACAAAATCAGGTTTTTATTATTTATTTATAAAGTTATTATTAAAAAGTATTACTAATAAATCTAACCGCCTTTTTTAAATTAACCGGAGGTTTAAAGATTATCGGGCTTATTTAACGTTTATTATTTAAAGTATTATTAATAGCTCTATTTAATATATTAATAAGCATATTAATAAGATTATATATATCCTATATTATAGAACAATTTTAAGTATTAAAAAAAGAAAACGGATTAATAATAATTATTATATTATATGTAAATTAAATTTAAGTATTATAATATAATAAAATATAAAAAGTATATAAAATAGATATAATTCTCCTTAAAAAAACGTAACCGTAAAACTAAATTAAACAAATAAATAAATTATATTATCGATTACTAAGTTTTACTAAATTCTAATCTTATAAACGTCTTATTTTAAGGTAATTTTAAATTGCCTAATTATACCCTTATCGACAATTATTTTTAACGGAATTCTAAACGGTTTTTGTAATCCGGAATAGCCGGATAAATTATCGTTTATAATCATTTTTATATCGATTTAAAATTTGAATTTCGACGTTTTTAAACCCGTTATTATTATTTTCCAATTTTGCCAGTAATTATTTTATAAGCCGGATATTTTTTGGTATAAATTTATGTAAAAATCGATTATTTTTGCCGTTTTAAATTAAATCGTATTGTAAAATTAAAAATAAACCCCGATTTTTTTCGGATAAATTGTTAATATCGATAAAAATATTAATATATTTTGTTCGGCCGATTATTTTATTTAAGTCGGGTAACTTAATCGAAACCGTTTCCGTCGAGATTCCGGAGGTACGGAGTACTAGGACTTTATATTCGAACTTGGCCGGCATATTTTGGTTATCTTTATTAAGATTCCCCTTGCCAAACCGTAAAGCCAGAGGGCATAATGTTTATCAAGGTTAAAGCTTATCGGCATTGCGCAAATAAGCCTCCCAAGCCGACATTAATCGAGAAATTACGTATTTACGGGGACCTAATAGTTGGCTTTAAGATAAGGCTTTTCGTAACCGAGGTATAATTTATTATTACCGTAAAAACCATTAATAATTACAGTATTTGAAAATATTAGGCAAAGTATTTATTGTATTAATTATTAATATAATTATTTTATATTTTTAGTTCAGGCTAAATAATACAGCTAAAATCTAACGACCTTGCATAAAATAGATATAAAATAAATAATAATAAAATAAGTAATAATAGTTTTATTTAATATGGATTTAATTAAAAAGATTCTATAAATTATATTAAGTAATTTATAAATCTTATTTATATATTATATATCCTTTTATATTTTATAGTTTTAAATTTAATTAGTTTAAAATAAAATCGGTAAACTTATATTATCCCTAGGTTTTTTATTCATAAATATTATTTATATAATAATTAATATTAAGTAATTATTATAATAGTATTATTATCGTTTAATAAGGTAGAATATAACGATTACGACCGTAATTTATATAGTGATATAATAAAGATTTAAAACTTATATAAAGATGTAAATATTATTAAGTTAGTTTTCGATATAATTTATATTAACTACGGTATTAATTCTTTTATGTTAACCTTAGTTCTATATATCTTTTTTTTCATTTTATACCGATTAAAAAAGATTTTAATTATTGTTATGAAATTATTTAATAAAGTTACGGTATTGTAAAGTTTTAATAAAACGGAATTTATTAAAATATATTAAAAAATATAATTTATTTATCGTTATATTTATTTTATCGTATATTTTATTAACAATAATATTAAAGTTATATTTTAGTAAATATTTAAGAATTTCGATTAATGTACTTCACTACCTCGTAAGTTAAACCATTTTATAAGCCGTTTTTATCAATATATTTATTATCCAACTTTTATCAGCAATTATTTAATATTAATAATATAAAACGTTTTATAAAAAAATTAAAAATAAATTTAACTATTTAAGCTAAAAAAACAAAACCCGAAACTAAATTTTAAAAAATTTTATTTTCTTTATAAAATTCTCGAATTTACTTTAAAAGTCCGATATTACGGTTAACGCGCCCGAACCGATATTTTATTTAATTTGCGAAAATTAACGTTAACCGAAAAAATTTTTATTACCGAATAAATCTTTAATTTAAATATATAAACGTTTTTTATCCGGCTTTAATATATTAAAAATATAACGAATTTATTATTAACTTAACGCATTACGGTACGTATCGGAATTAACTAGGCGTCGAAATTTATTAAACGGCAAAAAAAACTTTAAGCGCGTTTAAATCGGAATATTAATTATTAACGGGTATTATACGAAAATCCGGAAACATTTCGCAAATAATTCGAATTTATTCGGGTTATTATCGTAAAATACGGCATTAAAAAAAGGATATTTATAACTTCCACGAAATTAGATTTTTAATAAGGCTTTTTATAATAACAGATATAATAATTACTAATACCGAAAAATGTAAAAAATTTAAATATATTTAATAAAAAAATAAGTTATAATTATTTAAACTGTTAATTTTAAAAATTAACTTATACCGTTATTTATTATTATAACGGAAAAAAATTATTTAAAGTTTTAATTCCGTAATAATTTATTATTAATAACCGATTAAAAAATTATATTAAATAATAGTAATTAAATAACGAACGAATTAAATTTAAAATAAATTTATCATTTCGATTAATATATTCGAACTCGTACAAAAAAAATCGAAACCTTTTTTTATCTTTAACGGTTACGAAAATTACTATTTAATAAAATTCGAAAAATATTACGTTAATTACGATATTAGTATATTTTATATAATTACATATTTTTCGTATAAACTTTATCCTTTTAAAATATTTTATTTTTTTATTTTAAAACGTATTTATTCGTTATATATTAAAAGCTTAATATAACGTTATTATATTTATATTATTAAAGAAAATTTCCTTGCCGGTTTTTACGCCGCGTTTAAAACTGCCGTAACGTTTAATAATATTAAATTCGAATTTACAAAAACTAGCCTTATTTTATTTGATTTTAATTACGTTTTTTCCGAATTCGAAATTTTTTTAATTATATCTACGCCGACCATTTCCCCGTTAACCTTTACCGGTTTTATTCGTTCCTTATTTATAAAAACTTTTAGGAATATTAAAGAAATAATGAAATAAAAACGTTACTTGTAAAAAAAGATTAGAAATTACTAGGGTAATTCGCCGATAAAAATCGTTAAATCGGCGAATCTTTTAATGCAAGGTAAAGTGCTATTAAGGTATCTAGCTAGCTATGTACAGAAAGCTGATTTATTTATTAAGTACATATATAAAGGATTATACGATGCAACCGGGGAGCACCCCCTTAAAAACCGTCCCTTCTTAGCTAAGGGCCGGAAAAACGTAATGCGGGTTATATAATACGGTAACTGATAATAAATACACCCGATTAATTAATTGGTTCCCAGCGCCCCCAATTGTGACTGGTTCCCAGCCACCCTTCAATTGTCGCCGACACGGTAGCGGAGCCGAAGCCCCAATTAATCTAGCTCCTATAGGCTGGCGTTACTTAAAGAAACGGTGGCTTAAGCTGGATTTGAACTAGCTATCTCTTGCAGTCAACCGTAACAGGGTGCCCAAGCCTGTCACAATTAAAAAAGACCACACCCAGGCTCGCGACCACTGAGCTATTAAGCCGCGAATCTTTTAATAAAAAGTAATTTATTATTTTTATACGAAATTGCTTTTTTTCGAAAAAAAGTTACTTAATTACGCGAAACGAATTATATTTTAAACAAACGCCGAAAAACTAAAAATAAACGTTTTTAAAAAAAAAATAAGATATTTATTATATAAAAAAAGTAAACTTTTTTGGCCGAAAAAAAAGGAATAGTAAAAAATACAGCTAATAACGGTTAAAGGTAATTAATACAAAAGGGTTACGACGAAAAAACGGAAATATAGTATTTACGGTAAGCCCGGATATAATACGCGTATTTGTCAAGAAGCTGTAAATACGTTTAGCGAAAAAAAATCCGATTAATTTATATCATTTTAACATATTATAATTAATTAATTTGAATTTTTTATCGCGAAATACCGAAAAGCAGCTTACGAGGTAATTTGGTTCGTAAGGTAGTATAATACGTTATATATATAAAATTTACGAAACTTTAATAAATAATACATTTATAAATAATAATAACTTTTAATTTCCGTATTTATTAAATTTAAAAAGAATAATAAAATACTATATAACTTTATTTATTTTTTGTTATTATATTAAAATATAATAATAAAGTCGACTATATAATAAATACGGATTATTAGATAATAGATTTTTAAAAGCGCGAAATAAATATTTTTTATATTATAAATTTAACCGGCGTTTATTTTTTTTAAAAAAATCCGTATAATTCGGGCCGTTTAACGTTTTCGAATATTTAGAAATAAAATTAAAGATATAATAATTTCGTAATTTTAATTAAAAATATAAAATTACGATATATCGTATAATATATATTATATACACGTTATTTTTATAATACTAAATAAAACGAAAATCCGTAATTATAATTATTTAGCTAGCGATTAAATAATTATATATAAAAATTAAATTCGAAAATATTATAATATATTCGGTATTAATTCCGAAAATTTTAATAATTATTTAAAATATTTTTTTATTATTATACGGACATAAGATTTTAAAATAAAAAAAATTTAATTATACCGATAAAGAAAAAAAACAAAATTAAAAAAAGGAAATTTATATTTTTACGTATTATTTATTTAGGATAACCATGTTTTAAAGGCTGTAATCCGAGATATCGGTAGGTTTTAAATTACCAGGAAAAACGTAATAAAGTTTTAATTAAAATTTATTACGAAATCGGGATTTTAAATATTTTAAGCTGGTATTTTTTAAAAAAAAATACCGGAATAATTATATATATAATAAATAAATAAATTTTTTAATGTTAGCGAAAATTTATTTATATTATTTATTTACCCGTATATTTTATTTTTTATATTACTTAATTAATTTAAGTTAAAATATTTTAAAAATTAATATAACGAATTTAGAAAAACCGGAAAATAAAATTTAAATCTTTTTTATTCGGTATAGTAAATCGAAATTTATAAGTTAAAAAGCAATATTTGCTAATAATTACGATAAATTTTAATTTAAAATATGTAATATATATATTTATTACGTTTTAAAACCGTAATATTATATTAAAATTAAACGTATTTTTTATTATACATTTTAATTAAAATTATTTTAATTTTATTTTTTACTTTTTAACTTAATATTATAATTAATTTTAAACTTATTATTTTTATTATTATCGGATAAATACCGTTTACTTTTAACGTATGTAAAGTTGTTAGTTTAAGCCGTATTATCTAGGCTAAGCTAAAGATACGAAGTAATTATATTAATAATTAATACGATAAATATTTTACTTAACATTTTCGAATATAGTAATTATTAATAGTTTTTACGGTAACGATAAATTGTATTTCGGTTATAAAAAGCCTTATTCCCGAACCGATTATTACGTAATATTAATAAGTTTCGACCCTGATAAACCTTATACTTTTTAATTAATTTAATAAAAAAATACTAGATAATAACTTAGAAAATATTAAGTTTTTTGTAGTAAATCTTAAATCCGTATAAAATAGCTATTTTGTAACCTTTCGTTAATTTTACGATTTTTTAATGTCGATTAATTTTAAATTACCATTTTAAACTTTTATTAATTAAGATAATTAAAATATACCGGCTAAATCTGAATATAAAATCCTAATATTCCGTATTTCCGGAATCTCGACGGAAACGATTTCGATTATATTATCCGATTTAATAAAATAATCGGCCAAATAAAATATATTAATACCTTTATCGATATTAATAATTTTTTAAAAAAAAATTAAGTTTTGTTTTTAATTTTCGAATATAATTTAATTTAAAACAACGAAAATAATTAATTTTTACATAAATTTATATTAAAAAATATCCGGTTAATAGAAAAATTACTAGCAAAATTAAAATATAATAATAACGGGATTAAAAATGTCGAAATTTAAAAATCAAATCAATATAAGGAAAATTACAAACGATAATTTATCCGGTTATTCCGGATTACGAAAACCGTCCAGAATTTTATTAAGAATGGTCGTCGATAAGGGCATAACTAGGCAATTTAAAGTCACCTTAAAGTAAAACGCCTAAGCGGTTAGGATTATACTAATTTTCCTATATCGGAAAAACTTACCTTTAAAAAGGTTGGGGTTTAATAAAGCTTAGCAACCGATAATATAATCTATCTATTTGTTTAATTTAGTTCTACGATTACGTCTTCTCTAAGGAGATTACTTTTAACGTATAAATTTTTAATTTTAATAAACATTATTATTTCGAATTTAATTTTCGATATATTATTTAAAACGTTAAATTACGTATTATTATATTTTAATAATTTTAATCATTCCGGTAACCATATAAAACTAAACGAATTATATAAATATAAATATAATAACGAAAACGTAACTAACAAATTAAAAATATTCAAAAATAATAAATTTTGCGTTAGCGTTATAAATAACGGGAATAAAATAAGCTTTTAATTAAAATTATTTAATATACTATAAATTATACGTATAATTATAAGTATCGTTATAACCGGAATTACGACATTAATTTATAAAAATATATAAATTATATGCCGGCTTAATATTTAAATTATTAAGTTTATTATTAATTTATTAATTACTAATTTAAACTAAACGGCTATATATAACGTATCTTGAATAAAACCCGGCGTAATTTACGGTAATTTTACGATTTTTTTCCGAAATTTATTAAATTTATAACGCGGTAATAATCCGTAATTTATATAAGTCGGTCCGAAATATAAAGGTATAACGTTTTTATTTGCAATTAAACAAATTCCGTTATTTCTAAAAAATTTCCCGTACTTTTTATAAAATAATAAATACGACTTTTTATAAATTAAATATCACGTAAATAAAAAACTGTTTTTTAACACGTTTTTATAATGTTATTAATCGAATTCGGAAATTGTTTTAATTAATTCGATTACGTTTTAAATTAAATAAAAACCTTAAGTTTCGTTTAATTTTTTAAAAAACGTATTAAGTAAACACCGTTTAAATTTAATAAAAATAAATATTTACTTTACCCTTTTCCTATTAAACGGAAATAATTGTGTAGAAAACAGTTGGTTTACCCGTTATTTATATTAAAATTTTATTATTTTTTAAAAAATTATTTTTAATAAACCAGCTTTTAATTATTTTTGCGTAAATATTTTTAAATTTAAAGGTTTATATATATATAAATTATAATAAAATCTACTCGGAATAAAATTATTAAAATCCTTTTTTCATATAACGATTTCGTTTTTTTTCAAATATGTTAAAATCGTTTTACGTATATATTTGCCGTTAAATAACGTATACTATTAAGGCCTTATTTTCGTCCGGTTCAGTAACTTAACATTAATTTACTTTAAAAATTTATGGGTAATAAAAGTAATATTTTAACTAATTAAAAGATAAAATTAAAATTCGATAATTATTTCGTCTTAATCCGGATTATTCGTACTAAATTATACATCGTTTTTTTATTATATAAATTTATTATATTAAGTTTTATTATAATAAATAATTTAATTCTATATTTATTAAACATTTAATAAAATATAAATACTATAACTTATTTATAATTAATTATATTTAATTATTTATAATTATAAACCGTTTAATTAAATCGTTACGATAAATCTTTTATAAAAAAGCTTTTCGGTATTTTTTATTATACCACTTAATTAATATCCGGAATATTCATATTTAATTTAAAAACGACGGTAAATATAATAATACGGATAAAACTATTAAAAAAAAATTAATTTATCGGATATACGAACTTACTTATCGTAAAATACTTTAAAAATATAAGACTTAATAACAGTTTTTATAACTTTTAATAAATACTTCCGGTTCGTTAATATTTTATTTAAATAATTATAAATATCTATAATTTTCGCCTTATTATTAATATAAATGATAGTTTTAATAATAACGCATAAATTATTAAGTTAAATCTTAAGGTTATTAATTAATAACTTAAAATATTCGTTATTCAAAAAATTAATTATATTTAATTCGAACGTTAATTTTTAAATATAAAAAAAAATATTAATTTCGGGTCGGTTAATCTTCAAACGCCAGATTTTTATTTTAAAATTATATTTAGTAAAATTGTTAACTTGATAAAAGCCGCTATATTTCGCCATTTTTTTCTTTATAATATTATTAATAATTACTATAACGTAGGACATAAGCGAACGAGCCATACAAGTAAGCGAGCCGTTTTCGTCCCACTCTTAATTCAAATAGTTATAACTTCGTTAATTTGCATTGGATTTCGATGCAACTTTGCCAGAATATTTGCTAGTATGTCCAATAATCATATATAAAATATGAAAAAGATCCACTTTATTTTCGCTAAGATATAAATTATTTTATATTATTTTTATATAAAAAAATACGATATTTTAAAATAACATAATTCTGCGAAACATTTATTAAATAATATCAAATTTTGTAAACTTTAATGGTAATTTGTAAAGAACAAGTTAATATTTTTTTATAATTTTTAAAAAAAATTCTTTTATGGAGATATAAAAAGGTGGGTCCGATTTTAAGGGAAAAAAGAGACTATTATATGTAGCTGGTACATTTTAAGCGTATGATTTTTGCCAATTTAATTCTAGGTTAGCCTTGTCGTTATAAAGGCGTATATACAGTTTCATCTGTTTTTATAGAGGTTTGATATAGTTATGAATTTTTAAAAATCCGATTTTACTATATAAGTCCGAACGGCTCGCTCGCTTGTATGGCTCGTTCGCTTGTGTCCTACGTTATACGTAAATTAATATATATAAATAAAAAGAATAAGACGTAAATTATAAATTTTAATATATTTAAACCGAAAATTTTTTTATTTCGATAATAAATATACTTTGTCGATAATAACTAAATTACATTATTATTTAAAAATAAAATTTAATATATTCATTTAAAACTACTCGCTTAATATTTATTTAAAACTAAAAATAATATCATTATATTATCAGGTAATTATATAATAACATTTCCGAATTAAACCTTTTCGTATCCGTAAATATTAAAATAAAAGCAAAATATAAAACTATTATTACAAAAACTTACTATTTTTCCATTAACCTAAATAATAATATAACCTAAATAATAATTAAATCGATTATTTAAAAAAAAGTTAAATAATTAAGGATTTCCTAAAATTTATTTTAATAAAGGAAAAAATATTAAGCTTTCCGAAAACTAAATTATACATTATATCGATTTATTTTTTCTATAAAATACGGCCTTACCCCTTAAGTATAACGCTTAATATAAAGCAAATAAACCGACGGCGTAAAGTTTTTATAAGGTTATCGGCTATATATATAACGTAAGCATATAAATTAATTACGTTTATATCGGTAAAAAATGGGTAAAATTATCGAATAAAAATAATCGTTTCGTTTTAAAAAACTAAATACTCGAAAATTTAAAAATTTTCCCTTAAATTTTCGAATGTATTAACCATCTTTAATTAATTAGGAAAAAAAGATATTTCGAAACTGATTATAATTAATATTAAGCCTTATATATTATTATTTTAATTCGTAAAATTATGTTATCCTGTTATTGGCCCGGGGAAAATAAAAGGTTATAATATACTGAAAACGAGATTTTCGGCTATTTCTTTAAACTTATAATATTAATCGTATTTTAATTAGGACCAAATATATATAAAGAAATAAAGATTTTAATTTTATATTAACTTTTCGCAATTATAAAATAAATAACGCCAACTTAAAGTTATATTTAAACTATTCGTGTTAATAATTTCTAAAACATAATCTAAAATTACCGAAAACGAACTTAAAAAATTATAATTTTTTATCAGGCCCTATTTTAAAGGTTTTATTATTTTTATAGGTAAAATTCTTAAAAAGGTTTAGTTAATATATTAAACCCCTAATAGATACTTCTTAATCAAAAGCTCTAGCTATAACTACGGCTACTGCGCCGTAGGCGTAGCTATAACCTCTAAATTAAGGTTCTAATTACGATAAAGTAAATTAAACCGTATCTTAACCATAATTAAAACAATTCGTACTATATTGTAAAAATAAGTCCCGATAAAAAGTACCTTATTACTGAGTTACTCGAAAAAGTAAAAAAAGATAAGAGAGTTAAAAATTTAACCGCCGCTTAGGATACCTCCATTATAACGGTCCGAAAACGCCGAGACGGTAATTTTTCTATATAGGAAACCCTTAAACCTTATTAACGCCTTTTAAAAGATAATAAATGTTTCGTAACGGAATAAATATATCTAAAAAAATACAAAACGAATTTTTAATAAAACCAAGGTTTATTATTTTATTAAAGTTATTTTATAAAGCTATAAAAACGAAAATATCTTAAGGATATACTAGATGAATAATTTTTTATACCGAAACCTTAATATTAAAACAAAACTTACGAAGTAACTTAACTTTTCTAAGGCGAAAGATATCTATGCAAGGTAAAGTACGATTAAGGTATCTAGCTAGCTATACAGGAAGCTGATCCATTCACTAAGTACGTATACGAAAAATTGCACAAACGCAACCGGGAAACACCCCCTTAAAAACCGTCCCTTCTTGGCTAAGGGCCGGAAAAACGCAATGCGGGTCATGTGACATACGGCAACTAACGATAAAATACACCCGATTAATTGATTAATTCCCAGCGCCCCCAATCGTAACTAATTCCTAGCCACCCCTTAATTGTCGCCGACACGGTGGCGGAGCCGAAGCCCCAATTGGTTTAGCTCCTTCTAGGCTGGCGTCACCTAAAGGAACGGTAACCCAAGCTGGATTTGAACCAGCTATCTCTTAAAATCAACCGAAACAAGATGCCCAAACCTGTCGCAATTAAAAAAGACACCCAGGCTCGCGACCACTAAGCCATTAGGCCAAAGATATCTATAAAAACGTTTTTATCGGTATTACAACGCCTTTAAATGTATTATTTTAAAGAAAAAAAATATAAACCGGGAAAAATTACGAAATAAATAAATATAACGTTTAAAAGGGTAAATCCTACGGTAAAAAGGTTTTAAATAACGCTTTTAAAAATTATACCGAATTAAAAAGACTAAAAAGTATTATTTAAGCTTTTATTTTTAAAATAACTGTTTTCGTAAACGAAAATCTAATTTTATTAATTATTTTTTTTAAAAAAAATTCTTAATATAATCCCCTAGTAAAAGTATAATTCTTTTTTTTCGAGATAAAATAACGTTTAAATTATTTTATAATAATTTCGTAAAATACATTTTCCGAAAACGAAATTTTTAAAAGTAACCGATAAAAAGATTTTTTTAATAAATAAGTACGTTACGTACGAATCCGTTTAATTCTAATACGAATATAAAATTAATAACGTAACGTTAATATATTTATCGTCGTATTTTACTTACGTATTATAGCCCTTAAATATAAGCGTTTTTTTGCCGTTAAAATAGTTTATCGCTGAAGAACGAAAAAATAACAAAATTATAATACCTTTACGCCTCGGATAAAGTAACGCTTTTTCGAAATGTACGTTTATACGTACGGTAAAACCTTAATATAGAACAATATTTACAGCAATTTCCGTTACGTAAAGGTTTAACTGTTAGATATAAATAAAATCGTTAAAAATCCTATAGTAATTTATCCGAAATTAAATATTTTTAAGCTAGTTATTCCGATAAAAGAAAGGTCTTTTAAGTTACGCGATAACTTAACGTTTTTTATACCGAAAAAAAGCTAGAAGTTAGAAAAATAATTTAAGTATTTTTATTCGAAAACGTTAATAAAAAACGTAATTATCGAGTTTTCGTAAAAAAAGTAAGTATAACGCTAAATTAAAACGTAAAAATTATTACCGTTTTAAAGCTTAAAAATTAGTTTTTATGCGAAAAAACGAATTACTAAAATTAGTAACGAAAAAAATATAAGCTTTTGGCGGAAAAATTATTCGTTAATATTTAAAATATTTATAAGGCTTAAAGAGAAATAAAATAATAACAAGTAAAGCTAATAGAAAACTATAAGATTTAAATAGTATTAAAAGAGTAGGATTTATTCAAAAATACGCCTGCTATATTGCAGTATATACGTAACCCTTTATAACATTTAATTGCATTATTTTATATGGCGTTTTGTATGTAAACTAATAATGTGGCTATGTTAATAGCGGTTAGGGAATATTTTCCAAAGGTGGGCACACTCCAAAGGTGGGTCACCCACACTAAACTATAATCACACTATCGAGCCATGGTCAACTCAAAGGCGAAGGAGTGTTTAAAGTATTAATATCAAAAACAAGAATATAATTCTAAAGCCTAGCTCAATATATATGATACTGTTAGATATAGGGGACATCAGTTGTGTTGTTGTATTAGGTTAACTTGCGTATGTTTCTCGTATGCGTATAGCTTTTATATAACCTAGCAACGGAATATATATCTTCCGATTAAAGAGAGCCTTTCCGTATATAAGGTACGTTTAGCACCCCCTGCTAGCTGATACACCCCCTTAACGCCTTAAAGCATTTATAACGTTAATCGTTACATATTATTACTTCCTAAAGCTACAGCTTTTTATTCAACCTTTCCTCCGGCGATTAAATCCTCTTAATTAGCCAATTCCTCCTTTAAAATCACTTATAAGGTGTTCCTCCGTTACTTAAGGGCTTCCGTAATATCCATTAATCCTAGCTGCTTTTTAAAGTACTTAAACGGTTCGCGTAACAGGGCTTTAATTAATTTATCAGCCAGCATATCGCTTATAAACGTATAATCCACTTTAATTAAATCTTTTTCTGCGGCTTTTCGTAACCAGTAATTATGTATATTTACGTACCGCAGCTTTATTTATAATAAGGCGACGTCGGCGTTAACAAACCGTATAATCTGTTAATTATCGTACTATATATTCAGCAATTTAATATCCAGAATAACTCCCAGCTTTTTAATTAATCAAAAGCTAAACAAAGCTTTTTTTATAACCTGCACAAAAAATAATAACTCCGTTTTTGTTATAAAAGTAATTACTGTATCTTACTTATTCGCCCGCTATCTTATCACTTTTCCAAATAACTTTATAACGTAAACTTAGGAACTTTTTCGATTAACCGTATTATCCGCGAAAAAAACGTCGTTCCAAATATCTAACGAATTTTCGCTTCCGAACTATAACGCTAACGTTTTAATCCCAATCAAGTATAATATAATTCGATTAACAGCTTTATAATATACGTTATTAGGGTTTAGGTTAAAACAGGCAAGTTGGAATACGGCAAAAAATATATCGGGTTACGTATTAATCGCTACGTAAAAGATAGAACTAATTTTTTTCTGGTATCTATTAACAAAACCTAGATAAGCCAAATCAAAATTCGGCAATAATTTAACACTAATTATAAACGTCTTTAAAAAATTATTCAAACTTTCTTTAAAGATTAAGTTAACCAGCTTATCTATAAAGTCGGATTAAAATAACCAGATTTTCCTATTAGGTCTATCTCTAATTACTTCGATACTAAGGAACCACTATAGGTCCTCACCCCCTATAAAGGTATACCGTTCCCGTATCTACCGAATTAACTAATCGATAAGGTTTTAATTTTCCTTGCAATATACGGTAACGATATCGTCTATAAAAAAGAAAATAAACACCCCTTAACGAATAAAACAACAAAATTCATAAGAAACGGGGCTAAATCCCAATCTTTTAAACATCCCGGTAAAATCTTTCTGCCATAATAACGGCAACTTCCGTAAGCTATATAAAGCCTTCCTAATTAAAAAAATCTTTCTACGTTAAAAATACCCTAAAAGCGTTTTTATATATACTTCGTAAAGTAAGTTAACGTTAACGAAAACGTTAATAACGTTATACTATTTAAACTTTAAATCTAACCTAACCGTTATAACGATTAAAGCTTTAAACAACTTTCCAATTAAAGTAAATACGTATATATTACCACATACGTTTTTTAACT
The DNA here is from genome assembly GCA_004155055.1 of Monosporascus sp. CRB-8-3. Taxonomy (NCBI): domain Eukaryota; kingdom Fungi; phylum Ascomycota; class Sordariomycetes; order Xylariales; genus Monosporascus; species Monosporascus sp. CRB-8-3. Next base: position 25,275 of record QJNZ01000373.1, read on the forward strand.
ATTAATCGCCTCGTATAACAAAACGTACTTTACATTTTTACAACCAGCTATATTTATTAAATTTATAAACATATACTTACATATACCCTAAAACCTATTTCCTTTTAGTAAAAAATTAATTAATTATTTTCCAAAATTATATCTTTTTATAACTTTGCAAATAAACCCTTTTAACTTTACGAAATATTTCCCTTAACGGATATATACTTAACTTTTTATAACCTCGCGGCAATAACGGTAAATTATGCCTATACACCCGGTTTTGCAATTTTAATACTTTTTTATATATTAAAATATTATTACCTTTCCGATTAAAATAACGCGTATTTCGGGTAATTAACTTCCTTAAATTTCCGCAACTTACCAGCCGGTTATCGTACGTACTTATAGAAAAAACTAAACGTCCTATATTAAATACGGTTTCCTATACCTTATATTTGTTTCGGATAATACTTTTTTAATACGGAACATACGGGGGGCCTACGCTTATTACCCGTAAAATACCTTCGTTTTTTACCGTTACTTTAAGTTAAATAATATAAAAAAAACCTAAAATTACCTTTATTCCTTTTATCGGCATAATAATCGTAATAATTATTAAGACAAACGTTAATAACGGTAATAATTTAAAAAACGGAAATAATTCGAATATAACGGTCATATAAAAGTAATTAATCCCTTACGAACAAATTTATTTTTCCCCATTCCGTACGTTTTTTACACTAATACCTTTTTAAAGTTATTCCTCCTATTTAACTAATAACTAAATTATTCCGCTTAAATTTTCATCTTTTTTTTATATATAAATTAAATAATTATTATTTTAATCAAGTATTTCTACTTATCGGAATAATTTTTATAACTTTTTTTCTATTACGTACAAAAAATCGTTTTTTAAATTTTTAATATTACCTAAAAAAATAACTTTTTCGTTAAATTATACGTTTCGAATAATAATAACCTTATTAATTAACGGATTCCAAATTTCGTAAATATTCGTAAATCGGTAACTAATTAAAAAGCCAATTTATGCTTTAAAATTTAACTTTTAAAATCTTTATTTTTTCTTTATAACTATAATTATCATAACATAAGCTATATAACCATATATTTATAAATAAACTTATTAAGGTTTCCGATTAAATACTATAATACCATTTTTATATACTAAATAAATATAATAAACCTTATATAAACTTTACCAAAAAAATGCATATTTAAAAATACAGTTATATAAATATATTACTACTTTAAAAATATATACGATCAAAAACAAAAATAACTTAACGCCATTTCGCATCGCAATCGTTTTTTCCTTAATTACATCTTTTAAACGTTTTATACCCCCGTTTTAAGCCTAAATATACGGTATTAAAAGTTTAAATCTAATACTTAAAGGAAACGACTATAACATATTTCGAAATTAATAATTTTTCAAAATTTCGTTATCGTATTCGATTACTTATAAAAAAATTTTATCTTAATTTTTTAAAATTCCTAGAAAATATTCGAACGTTATAATTAATATATCTTACTTTCGGTTTTTAAAATAAATATCCTAAATAAAACCTAAATACCTATTAATCATAAATATAACGTATTTATATCCTTTAAAGTTTTTTTCGAAGTTTATAAAATCGATAACGATTTTTTATCCTAATTAAAAAGCTTTTTCCCTTAATTTACGGCGTATTTACTTTTTAACTTTCGTTTTGTTATATATTTAATATTCGATTATTATAAAACCCTTTAAACGTATTCCCTTTATATAAAACTGCAACTAAACGATTACTTCGGGTTTAAAATATCTTAATTTTAAATATTATATAATACCGTTACCGGTCCGTAATAATTTCGTTATATACAAATTAACGTTACGTTTATAAATTACAAAAATTATATAAATAATTATTACGTTAATATTTTCGATAATAAATTAATTAAATTTATTTATTAACATAATAACTACTTAATTATATTTATTTCGGATAAAATTATTAATTTTTCGGTTATCTTATTAATACCTTTTTTTCCGGAATTACCGGAAAAATACCAAGTTATATATAAAGTTCTTACAATAAACCACGTCGTACAAACGTAACGCTTTTATACCGTTAAAACTTCGAAATATTACGTTAACCTTTCCGTATCCTTTAATCGAAACAAAATTATTACTTACGTATACCCCGTCACCTTATACGGTTTATTTAAAATTTAAAAACCTGTTAATAAAATTAAAAATATATATCGTAAACCTTAAATCCAAAATAAATAAATTTTTTAAAAAATAAAACGTAACGTTTATCGCATTACGTTAATTAAAAATTAAAAAACATATCAAAACCCGTTTTACTCCTTTTAAAAATTAATTTATCTTTTAAGTAATTATCCTTTTTATACCTTTCGACAGGCGGTTAATTTTTTCCTTTAAAAATTAATTAAAAAATATCCGGCCTTAAACGTATATTATTATCCTATCGTTAAAACGGAAGTTTACTAGGGCTTTATTAAGGAATACGTAATAACATTAAAAAACCTATAAAAAAAACTTAAACACGCTTTATAACGGGTTCCCTATATATCCGATTTTTAACATTTTCGTTTATTACCGTTTCAGTTCGAATAAAAACTTCTATAATTTCTTTGTTTTAACTTACGTTTTAAAATCTTTCCTTACGGTTAAAAATTATCCTTAATTTTTTCTTAATTAAAATTATCTTAATTAAAAAAGTTTACGGATATCCCGTAAAAAGTCGGAAACGTTACTTTAATATTTTGTAATATAAACGGTAATTAGGTTATAATCCAATAATCGAAAAAATTAACCGTTATTTCTTAATAATTAATCTTACCGTTTTCGATCTTAACTTTTTTTATTTTTTAAAAAGTTATCGTTTATATCCCGATAATAAAAATTAATATTATATATAAATCGTTAACCTATACGATCGGTATTTTCGTTTTTAAAACCTTATATCGTTATTTCTAAATTATAACCTTTTATTATTTTATAATCCATTCGTTTAACTTTTTTATTAATTTCGAAATTTACTTTAGCCTTTTACGGTATTCCCGTTACGTATTAATTAAAAACCTGTTATCGTATATTTTGCCGGATTTAATTAAATTAACGTACTATTTCCGCAAATTTTTTCCTAAAAAAAAATTCGTTTCCTTAATTGCTAAAAATACCGATTCCAAAATCTATTTCGTAAAATCGTTAATTTTCTTACAAAAAATTTCGTATTTCCGATTTTCGTAAATATACGTCGCGAAATCCTAAATATAAACTTATTTATTTTCGGTAATTATTTTAAAAATATTTATCGGATAATTCGTATAATCGATTTCTTCGACGGTTCCTCCGGAAAATATAAATATAATTAAAAAGCCGCTTAATATATTATTTCGTATCGTATAACGGATTCGTTTTTTCGGATACAAAATTATATCGGATTTTATAAATTCGACAAACCATAAAATATTTTAATCAAGATCGATATAACGCCAAATACCAAACGCGTACGCTTTAAATTAAAATTCGCCTTTAAAGCAATCTTAATCCTTAAATCCGTTATAAATAACGAAAAACGTTAACGATACCGTTATTATTATAATTAATAAAATATACGAATAATTATTACTAATATATAACTTATATCGTTTTAACAATAATTAATCAATTAATAATAACGTAAATTAAACGAATAAAACTTTTAATTATTAGATATAATGGATATTAATTATGTTGTTATATTAAGCTAACTTACGTATATTTCTTGTACGCGTACAGCTTTTGTATAACCTAGCAACGGAACATATATCTTCCGATCAGAGGGAGCCTTTCCGTATATGGGGTGCGTTTAGCACCCCCTGCTAGCTGACAGATACTGTATGGATACTGGATCACAGAACTGCCACACAAGCGTAAATGTCGAGCCAGAGTGATGGGCAAGACGGCCCTACCGCCGGGTTCCACTTAGTAAACTGGGCTACGGATATTTTGTACTTGGCGGCGATGCTAGCGGACGTATCCCCCTTTTTGATAAGATAAAACGTCTTGCAGTTGCTAGTCATGCCGCCCTGGATAGGGGTAGGGTTTTAATCCTGTTGCCTGGATCTGTGGGTGTTGGCGTGTGCCCAATGATGAAGATGCAAGTGTACTAGGGACAAGGTTAGCCACTAACCGCCCGTTTGAAAACCAAACTGGATCGAGGAATATGGGGCAAGTTGGGACACGGTAACATACCACTTTGCCCACAGCCCACTGCAATCTTTGCTGACGCTGGGGTTCCATTGGACGAACTGGGCGACAGAGATCCCGGACTTGGACACGGTCGACGCGCACGTATCGCCTGAATTGAAGTAGAATTTGTCACAGTTGTTCACCATGCTTCGCTGAGTGGGAGTAGGCGTCGAGATGCCATTACCCGTTTTGGTGGAGGTTGGTGAAGGTGGCTTGGTGCTACCGATGAGGCCGGCGCAAGCGTACGTATCCGACCAAAGGCCACTGCAATCCTTTCCGACTGCTGGATTCCAGGTGGTGAACTACAAGACATTGATCGAGTATAGTCCGGCAATTACTTGGCACGTCTGGCCCTTCTTGACGAAGTGGAAGGTGTTGCAGTTGCCGACCATGCCACTCTGGATTGGCTGGGGTGTCTCAACGCCGTTGCCTGGGTCGGGTGGGAGTAGGCTCGTGGCCGATGACAGAAACACAAGCGTATGCCTCAGCCCAGAGCCCATCGCACTGCTTGCCGGCCGAAGGGTTCCACGCCAGGAATCGGGCTCGAGTGATGCCGTTGGCCTTTATGATCGTGTCACATGTCTCACCAGCCCGGACGAAGTGGAATTTATCGCAATTGTCGTCAATAACCGGCTGCGTAGGGGTCGGCGTTTCAATCCCATTAGGGGGTTTGGTGGTCGATGGCAGCGTTGTCGTCGTAGTCGTGGTGGAGGTTGGCCACGAAGTTGAGGTTGTTGTGGTGGCAGGAGGCGGCTCAGACATAGCCTCGACGCAGTAGGAGTGCCCGACTTCCAGGTTCCTGCAGTCCTCTGTGATAGACGGGTTCCATCTTCGGAAGTCTGCCAGAGTGATAAATTGTCTGTCAAGAGAGTAGAGCAAGGCATGGCTGTGTCCAAGTCAATCCACCAGGTGCAATACTTGGTGGTATTGGGATCGGATGGCAATGCCGGTATAGAGCCATCTCGACGAACAGGAGCTACCGCCGCAAGAGCGACGTCAAGACTGCTGCCAGCCAACAGCAAGAAACTGGGTAACAATGACTTCAACATGATTTCTCAATCTCTCGAATGTCTTGCAACTACGCTGTTGCTATGAAAGATACCGGAGAGGGCCTTGTAGCACGCTTATATTTGCTCACTTTCTTTAAATCATCGCATTCCAGAACTTTTCGCGTTCCTCCAAGACACTCACGAGCCCTACTCTTTGCAACATGGAAAATCACCCTCCTCCAGGAAGTCAACACACCCAAACCTCAACCATCTATACGGGTCTAGAACGGGCCGATGGCGGTGATCTCGGAGATCACTGGCTACCGTCTTCCTCCTGATCTTGCACTATTTCTTGAACAATTTCGGAGAAATAGACCGGTGCTGCACGCGACGTGTATGCTGAACTGCATCGACTTCCCTTAATGGTCGGTAGCTCGATCAAAGTATCCAGGAGTTGGTGATAACTTGCGAAGTGGAGTCCGGGCTGGAAAGATCCTTGGGGCCCTGTAAGGCTGTAACCCACAAAGATTAGTCTGGAAATGGTTCATTCAATATGCAGTTGGTAGTCAATGCAGGAACATCACGACGGAAGTTCCCAGCCCTGTCGCATCGGCGGTCGGTCAATTTGTTGAAAATCTTCCTTCGCTAGAGGCGTAATGCTCCAAGCCTCTCTCCCTTTTGCCGCCTCGCTCGTCTCATTTCCCTCTGCACTTCCGGACACTTCTTACGCCTGCTTAACATGATTGATTGTATGTATTCGAAGTCCGCCACTACTGTGACAGGCGAAACAGAGCCGTGGCATGTCGAGGACACTTCATGGGCGTAGTTCCTATCCCTAGGCAAACAAGGAATACAATCGTCTCCCGCCGTCGCTCGTCTCTTCGTGGAGATATGGGGCCGAGCAGGAGGTCTGTCATGGTCTCCCTAGTGTGGGGGGCCAGCCTCGCTCGCTCTGCCGTCGACCTCAACGGTGCCCAGGTCGTGGCACATGTGACTGAGGACGACCCTTCGCCCATTAGTGACTCTAAGACCTATTATCCCGATCAGTTTGACTGCCCGCTCCCATGTGTCGACTACTCGAACATACACAGCTGGACCCCTTATTTCTCACTTGACCGTCTCCGACGCTGTGAGGAACCCATGCTCCTGCAGGTCTCCGTTTCTCATCCGCTGGACGGCCCAGATACCACCGTTCTTATACGTAGCTGCACGCTTAGATCTGTCTCAATAGCCGACAATAACGCTGGCGTGGCTGCGACTGGCGTGCCGGTGGAGAATCCAAAGAAATCGGAAGAGCTGGTCGACGCCAGCCTTGATATTGCACCGGCGTGCGCCGTTACAGGCAAAGAACTCCAGGAGGAACTGTCGCTTTCGGCAAGCGGCAGCGGCGGAAAGGGGAGTGGTGGCAAGGTCGCCAGCCTCTTGGAGGGCATGCGAAAGACTTTTAATGCCGAAGACAACTGCGACGAGAATTTCTTATTTGCCTACTACAGGCAGACCGTCGCCAGTGTCTACATCGGCGCGGGTCTGGGTAAACCCACTATATGGTCTGCTATCAAAGCCCTAGCCGCGCGTCTGCAGACCGGCGGCTCTATCCCCAGCCGTACCGTTGCTCAGTTATGCAATGGTGGACGCCAACCGGAACGAGTTCTTGGTGTCTCTATCGATACGACAGGTGACCTTGCAGGGGTTCAGAAGACGGTCTGGGACTGGAGTCAGGGAAACTGTGCGGCGGATCGGGAGTTGGTATCTACGGGAGTCCTTCCCGGTATCAAGGTGTTCGATATTGCCGGAGCACCTATGAGAGGCACCAACGAAACCCTCAGCGGTAACGGAACTTCCGAAGCCTCCTCGCCTTCCCAATCACAAAAAAGGAGCTGGTTTCCGCCAAGACGCAATGGGATCGACAAACGAGCTACCTGTAAGCATATCCAGGTAGTAGCCGGCGATGGCTGTGCTTCTCTCGCGTCCAAGTGTGGCATTAGCGGTGCCGACTTTACCAAGTATAACCCTAAGAAAAACCTATGCTCAATTCTCATGCCGGGGGATTACGTCTGTTGCTCAACTGGCGACCGTACACAGAACCCAAGCCCGACCGAGTGCACTGCAATGTTGTCCGGCTACAACATGTGCCTTAGCGAAGGTACGGCACCCCTACCGCCGCCCCAGCAAGGAACCGAGTGCGGGCCCTTGGTCCCCGGCACGAAGCCGCCGAAGGAAATGTCCATCTTATTGGCCGATCTTAACTCCTGTCCCCTTAAAGCGTGCTGTAGCAACTGGGGCTTCTGTGGCCCGTTTGCGGCGCACTGTGAGATCCACGCGCCTAAGGGCGGCGGTCCGGGTTCCAAGCTGCTGGGCTTTCAAAGCACATGCGTATCCAACTGCGGAAACGAGATTAAGCAGAACTCCGGCCCCCCTGCGGCCTTCGAGCGCATCGGCTATTATGAGTCTTGGAACCTTGGACGGGACTGCCTGTGGCTGAAGGCCAAGAACGCTAACAACGGCCTCAGCTACACGCACATACACTGGGGCTTTGCCGAGATCGATCCAAACGCCTGGAAGCCCGTTATTAAGGACCCTTATAAACAATGGGCCGACTTTAGGGCACTGGAAGATGTTAAGCACATCGTTTCTTTTGGCGGCTGGGCCTATTCGACAGAGCCCGCGACGTACAACATTATCAGGCAGGCCATCGACAACCGGGAGAAGTTTGCCACCAACCTTGCACAGTTTGTGAAAGATGAGGGCCTCGATGGCGTTGATATCGACTGGGAATATCCGAGCGTGAGTTTCCTGCCCAGCTGACCTACCTTCATTTTCCCTTGAAGACCCAGCAACTAGTATGTACGCAATGAAGCTTCCGCTAACACGAAGTGATGATAGGCTCCGGACATCTTAGTTGGCGGCCAGCCCATAGGCAAGCCGGGCGACGGCGCCGCCTATCTCAGGTTCCTGACAACCCTGAAAAGCAAACTCCAAGACAAGTCGGTATCGGTCGCGGCCCGAGCATCGTACTGGTACTTAAAGGTATTCCCCTATCGATAGGATTACCGCCGTGATCGATTATATCGTCTACATGACCTACGACCTGCACGGCCAGTGGGATTATGGCAACGTGAACGCGTTCGATTCGTGTCCATCTGGGAAATGCATCCGAAGCCACGGTAGGAAGTGTCTCAACCCGAGCGGATCATCAAGTGTCGTTTGCTAACGTGTAGACGCCAGTCAACCTGACTGAGACACGCAATTCCCTTTCAATCAGTATGTCTACCGAAGTTCCTTCCCTTTCTGCTATGTATTGCATGCATATCTGTGTTAACTTGAGCATGCAGTCACCAAAGCCGGCGTACCCAATAATAAGGTTTTCGTGGGTGAGTCGAGCTATGGACGATCATTCCACATGGCCAAGGACAGTTGCTGGGGCCCATGTGTGAATTTACCGGCTCGAGGACTCAGTCGAATGCGAAGCCAGGAAGATGCACGAAAACAGCCGGTTACATTTCCAATGGCGAGATCAATGAGATCATCCGCCGCGGCGACGGTGCTAGGACGTCCCACGACGGCTGCTCCAATACGGATATTATGCTATACCAAGGTTCGCCGGCGCCCCACCTCCTTTCGCACCTTGACATTCCCTCTGCTAGGGTGTGCTTTTGAAGGTTATGCTGACAGGGGTAATGACAGGGGACTACGTCAGCTATATGACCCCAATGACCAAGGACACGCGGCGGGCCGATTTTAAAGGCTTAAACTTTGCCGGCAGCATCGACTGGGCCATCGACTTACAGGTTTTCACTTCAGATGACTTTGACTCTGCTCCTGACAACGGGGCACCCGGGAAAGAGGGATGTGGCGTGGGGAGAGACGAATCCGTTAACTCGGGATACCTTTGCGGGTTCACCTGCAAATACGATTTCTGCCCGGACTCCCTGTGCAGCTGCAGAGTGACGGGGCCGATAAAGCCCCCCTCCACCCGAACTAAAGGGGATGGACGACACTATCGCCTGGGACGAACTTGACTTGGACCTGAATCAGCTTTGCAGGTTCGCATGCAAGCACGGCTATTGCCCGGAGGCCATATGCACCCATCGGGTTGACGATAAGGACGAGGGTGGGTTAGTGCTCATCGGCGACCCCACTAAGCCCAACTATGACGAGGAGTCCGATAGGTTCAAGAACGCGATGAATTGCCTGCTCTTCCAAGATACAAGTCGACAGCCTGAAGACACTTGTCAATGGGTATGCAGATCGGCAATCGAGGATGCTAAAGACGAGGGTAGGACGACGCACTACGGCTGCGTGGGCCATTTTCCAGTTAACAAACCGATCTGGTGGATAAGGCAGCCGCCGGAGGGCCATTATATTGTGGTTGGACGATGCTCATGCGATAATTGGCTGGCCAATGAAATCATGGACGCCGTTGTCGAAGCAATGCCAATCATCGCACAAGTATGTACTCCCGTGAGCGCCGCCCAGGTTGTGTACCTACTGACCATGCCAGATTGGCTGCTACATGCTCATGTCATCCCTCAAGTTCGTGCTCGATGTATGCTTGAATTTCGCCACTGGTGGTGCGGGCAGGGCCCTTAGCGCCGGCCTGGGTATGTCCATCTTACATCCATTATTTCCTACCCTTGCATCCCCAATCCCAACTTCTCTTTAGGTCAGGCGCTCACGATAGTGAGCAGATGTAGCGACCACGGCTGCACAGATGGCTTCCTACCTCTACCCAGAGGAGGAAGATCCCGAGGGCGCGTTCTCGTAGTGGTTGAGCCCATGCGGCGGGACCGATCTGGTGCCAGAGGATATTAAGAAGGTCTTCGGAATCCTTAACCAGGTGGCAGACGGCGTGTCGAGCTTCACCCAACCAAAGAACATCCCGAAAGGGAGTGGCAGGAAGGGGGACGGGGCAAACCCGACCGATCGATCCAAGCCTAAAGCGGGCACCGGTAGTGGCCCCCGACGGCACCGGCGGCGTTACGAAGAAGAAGAAGTGCAGGATTCCAAAAAAAATCAGGAAACCAAACGGATGGGCGAGGCGCGTAACACCCTTCGGAAGCAGCGTTGCGTCGCAGACAAGACGCAGAAGAACGACATGGTCATAACGTTGCTCGAGTATGCCGCAGGGGCGACGCCGATCCCTATAGCAAGGGACTGCAAGGCGAGATTTGGGCAAGCTTGCTACCTCTACAGGTCGGCCATAGAAATCCACAAGGACTGGGCGACGATAACTTGTCATCCCGAAGCCGCTCTCCCTAGGCACCGACTGGACGGCCGTGCAACAAGCAGCTGGTCCGCCCAGCACAACGGCGCCGGATGGCAGGATTCAGCCCACAGGATAGCAGAAGACTGTGACAAAGACGAGTACCCGCCAGCTTACCTCCTGCACAACCAACATACGGCCTATCCCCAGGGCGGGATAGACAGCAGGGGCCAAGCTGTGCGCTAGTTACCCGCGGAAGAGAACGAGCCCGCTGGCAGACTCTGGAAGGGGGTGGGCTTCGTTCCTCCGGTTCAAAAATTGTCGGATAGAGAGTTCGAGAACAAGTTCGCCGCCGCGCCCAACAAGCGGCACGCGATAATGTCGGGCGTGACGCAGACCTACGCCCATGTCACCGTCGGAGGGCGGCCCGAGTTCAGCTGGGGCAGGTGGGGCCACGATCCTAACCCGGAGCCCGACCACGGCTTGTGGGTCAACCCCTGCTGGCCCGCCGCAGTCGCTCCCAGGGACCCGGCCTTAGTCATTTTGACCTTTGACCCGATATATGGGGCCAACCACCGCCGTACGACTACAGGAAACCCGTGCCGCCATAGTCTGATGCCTTTGGGACTAGCCACCAGCTGGACAAACATCCTCAGGGGAGCTTTCGGTTATGATCAAAGGGGCTGACCTATGTAGATCACGATCTTCATCGCGCCAGCCCTGTGCGACGACTAATAGAACGATATTCGTGGAGCTGACTGCAATTATAAACCAGAAGACATATGTATCTTTCGGTGCTGCCTTCCACGCTTGTCCAGGGAGGTACCTTGCTCAGGATATACTAAGGCATCTGTTCGTCCAACTCCTGACGCGATATGATTTTAAGCTAGCCCAGGATAACGGGATCGCTCTCCTGACATCCCATAAAATTTCTCGATCATGCCGAATATGGCATCACAAGTCCTACTAAAGGACAAGCGCAACATGTTCCAAAGTTAGCGGTTGAAGAGGTACCTATTCTAAGACTTACTCTTCCGAATAAGGTAAATAATTACCCGTTAGATTCCATAGTAGATGACTAGCGGTAAGGTTTAGGGGATTATATAACTATATCTACGTAAAAGATATAAAACGTTTCACCTTTATTTTAATTATTTTTTCTTTTTAAAAAAAGATTCTACTAGCATCTATGTTAAATTCTACTTATCTCTTATAATAAGTTTATTTATATAATTATTTCGAAGCTTCGGCTTAAAAAAACGTTAAATAGTTAATTTACTATTATATATATTTAATTAATTATTATTTTTTCGTAGCGTAATACGTAAAGATTTTTATTACGATGCGGCAATTTAAACGACTTATAATTACTAAGGTTACGTATAGCCTTATTACTATTACTTAGGCTCTTTTAAGCGTTAATTACTCTGTGCTTACTTTTACGTAAATATTAATACCGCCGTACCTTAATAGTATTTAAATAGCCTTAATTATAATCAAAAGGTTTAAAAAAATCTCTTTAAAAATAAAGTAATCGTAAAAATTTCTATAATTAAAATAGTAAAGTTTTATAATATAATCTCGTTTTTTTATTTTATTTTCTTTTTTAAAGTATATAAAAATAGTTTTTACCCGTACGTATTAACTGCTATTCTTTTATCCTCTCGTATTTATATACTCTTTATATTTATACCTAGTGTATAAACGTTATAATTTAATACTTTATTTATTTTTCTTGTTTTATATTACCGTATTCTTTTTAATATAATATAACGTACTACATAAGTACTACGGACGCACAAGTACTCCGGACGGTTTTTAACATATTTTAATTACCGAATTTTAATTAATCATTTTTTAATATTAATAATATAAAACGACTTATAAAAAAAGCGAAAATAAACTTAACCGTTTAAGCTAAAAAACGAAACCCGAAATTTAATTATATAATTCTTCATTTTATATATAAAATCGCAAAATTTACTTTATATAAAAAATATACCGATATACCTTTTTATAGCAACCATATACCTAAATTGCGAAAATTAACGCTAACCGAAAAAAAATTTAATTGTTAACCGAATTCTTAACTTAAATACGCAAATATTTCCTATCCGATTTTAATATATTAAAGATATAACTAATATACTGCTTACCTAGTCCATTACAAAACTCGTCGGAATTACCTAAACGTCGAACTTTATTAAATAGCAAAAAAAACTTCAGATACGTCTAAATCGGAAAATCGATTATTAACAAGTCCTATATAAAAATCTAGAAATATGTCGCAAATAATTCGAATTTATTCGGGTTACTATCGCAAAATACGGTATCGTAAAAAAGATATTTATAACTTTAACGAAATTAAATTTATAATAAAATTTTTCAAAATAACGGGTATAATAATTGCTAATACCGAAAGACGTAAAAAATAAAAATAAACGTAATAAAGGAATAAAAAAAAATTATTTTAAATCTTAATACCATAATAACTTATTATTAATAACTAATTAAAAAATCGTATTAAGTAATAATAACTGGATAATAAATAAATTAAATTTAAAATGAATCCAGTATTATAATATATATATTTAAACGCGTACGAAAAATTCGAAACGTTTTTATTTTATTTTTAACGGTTACGAAAACCACTATTCGATAAAATTCGAAAAATATTACGCTAATTACGATATTATTACGCTTTATATACTTACGCATATTTCGTATCGGCTTTAATCTTTTAATATATCTTGTTTTTTTTTAAAACGCGTTTATTTGCTATATATCGAAAATTTAATATAATGTTATTATATTTATATTACTAAAGAAAATTTTCTCGCCGGTTTTTATAATACGTTTAAAACTGCTATAACATCGAATAATATTAAATCTAAATTTATAAAAATTAACTTTATTTTATTCGATTCTAATAACGTCCTTTCTAAATTCGAAATTCTTTCAATTATACCTACGCCAACTATCTTCCCGCTAACCTCCGCCGGTTCTACTTTTCCGCCCGTAAAAGCCCCTAAAAATATCCGTAAAATAACAAAATAAAAACGTTACTTACAAAAAAGAATTAAAAATTATTAAGGTAGCTCGCCGATAAAAATATTTAAATCGGTTAATGTTATAATACAAAGTTACATATTACTTTTACATAAAACCGTTTTTCTTTAAGAAAAAAACATCTAATTATACGAAACGAATTATATTTTAAATAAACGTTAAAAAACTAAAAATAAACGTTTTTTAAAAAAAAAGGAATATTTACTACATAAAAAAAAACTTTTCTAACTGAAAAAAAGTAATAAATAAAATACAATTAATAACAACGAAAAAAGGTTATTATAATAAGATTAAAACGAAAAAACGGAAATATAACATTTATAACAAACCCAGATATAATATGCGTACTTATAAAAAAGCTATAAAAACGTCTAACGAAAAAAAATCCGATTAATTTACATTAATACGATATATTATTATTAAGTTATTTAAATTTATTATTACGAGGTGTTAAAAACAGTCCGGACTACTTATACGTCCGGAGTACTTATATAGAACGTTAAAATAATACGGAGTTATCGTTATATAAATACGAAATAATCGAAATAGTACTTTTATTAAATAATTATAAGTTTTAACTAGGCTACGAACCTTTACTTAGGTCGTATTAACGACTGTTATTAAACAGTCTCGTATTAAGATTTATATAGGGTTCTGTTTTAGTCTTAGTTTTTAAATTAGCTTATAAAAAAGCTTGCGTTTTTTATAATTCCTTTTTCTTAAAAGGCTTTTTTCTTAAGGCTACTACGTTATTTTTTCCGTACGACCGGATTTTTATGTAAAATCTGTTAGTAGGCCGCATCTAGCTTATCATTAAATAAGCAAGTACATATATATCTATAGAACAGATTACCAGCTAGCCTTAAACCAGATCAATACATTAACACGATTAACTTTATTTAAGGAACTTATTAAATAATAGTATTTTCGGTTTTTTTCATCAAAAAACTATTTAATATAATATAATCTATTAATTTTTTATTAAATTTTTTTTTTTCGTATTGCTGCCGTTACCGTTTGCTAACGTTAAACGATTAGCTAGCCCTAACCGAATTATCTTTACCTTATTTGTTAAAAATTATCAAAATTATTTTTTTTATTAAAAATTTATAACGCCATTAATTTCTATTACGTATCCATTTCCTTTATTATTCCTACGTATTTTTTACGTTATTTTAGCTATTATTATATATTATATTTATACTTCGTTAATAGCCTTATTATTTAAATAACCAGCCTTATTTAAAATTTTCCTAATAATTTTATTTACGTTAAGAATATCCGGAAAATTATTATATTCCTTAAGAAATTTCCTAATAACTCTATCGTTACTAAATTACTTATTTATTAAATTAAACGAATTCTTAGTTTTAATATTACCCATAACCTTAATATTACAAAATATTAAAACCAAAACCAACGTTAAATGACAAAATCTTAAAATAGGGTTATTAACGTTAATCTCGTTAACGGTTAAATAATAAATACGTAAATATTTAAGTATATTTATTAACAAACTATTAATTTCTGTAATTAATAAAATATTCCAGTTAACGAAAATTAACTTAATAAATAGCTTAAAAATAACGTTCCGATAAACGTAACGTTATTTCCGGTTATCTTTAATCCCTTTTTAATTTTTCGTAATTAATTATTACGTTAACTAATAAATATTATCTTTAGTACAAATACTTTCGGGATCCGGATTTCTTTATCCCGTTTTTTATCGGCCTTAAACCCGTTAAAAACGGAATATATTATAAAATCGGTTAACGATTTAACGCTTATTAATTATTTACGGACGGTATCCAGGATATTAAATATACCGGAATTGTTATTAATACCTTTTTGTTATTTATAAAATACCCTTATAACTTTTTACGCAATATTACAAATATTCGGTTTATTTATACCGTAATTAAATCGCTATTTATAACAATTATTAGCATTTAACAACGTTTATAATAACGATATAAATTACGATAATATTAATTTAACGCCGGTAAATAACTAAATTATTTCCCCGGATAACTAAATTACGTTTAAAAATAGATAAAATACTTCTAATAACGAACAGTTAAAAAAATCCCAATCGGAATCGGAATAACAAAATAACGACGATAATAAAAATAGCAATAACGGCATAAAGGAATGATTATTTTAACCGGAACCATTATAAGGTTATCCAGGCTTTTACTAATTAAACGGTAACAGAATTAACGAAATAACAACGGTTATACTTATAACGATATAAACCGGAATATAAAACCCTATAAGAAATTTCTTTAACGAAATAAAAAAAACAGTTATAGTTTTCAAAAAAATAATATAACGTAAAAAATTATTTAAAAATTAAAAAATATTTAAACTCGGTTATTTCCAACCCGATTTAAATAAATCGTTCGGTAAAAGTAATTACGTCGTTATTAACAAAAACGTTTATTATCGTAATATCTTCTTATTTGTCGATAATTTGCGGGAAATACGGAATAACGATAACTATAAAACGAAAATTATCGTTAAAAATTTCTACCAATTATTTCGAAATTTTACTTAAATATAATAGTTTATTCAGTTATTATCGGTATAACGCTTAAAATATAAAATTAATAATAAAAAAACGTTAACCAAATTAACAGAAAAATTTAAAATTAACGAAGCCGACACCCTGGATTATTTTAAATAAACGAAGTTTACTAAATAAAATATTATTAATAACAAATTCTTATAGGACTAAACGATAAAAGTCGTTCGTTATTATCGTATATATAAAATAACTAATTTAATATAACAAATAACGTTGATTTATAACGAATTAAATCCGCATTTTTAAAAACTTATTTTTCGCCTTATCGAAAGGTTAAATTTTAATAATTATATAACTTATATTAAAGAACGTCGGAAAATATATCGACGTCGCCTCTTAGTTAACGGTTTAATACCTTATAACGTACGATTATATATAACGTTAAATAAAATGTTAATCCGAAATTAATTACCCGCTACTATTAAAACACCCCCTACTTAGAAACTACTAACCGAAAAAGTAACAACCTTCGTAACCGAAATTAAAAATATTAATAATAAAAACGAACCTAATAAAAAAACTAATAAAACATATTAGTTTAACGACTAACTAAAATATGAAAATTAATTTTTTCGTCTGCGGAACCGAAAACATAATCGTAAAAATTATAGCAATAATTACAATCATATACCTCGATATAATAATAACTAATATTTAAATAACGCAAATTATTACTTAAACGCTTAACCGTCTTTAAGCATTTATAAGCCGTATTGCTAAGGATAAGGCTATAACCGAAATAATCGTTATAATAATTATATAAATTTCTACAGCTACTAACGTTTATTCCGTGGTTAATAACGTTAAATTCGCCCGGGTTAACAATCGGATAACAACTATTTCGAAAATAAAATATAATTAAACTTCGACAAAAACGGTAAACAGGAAAAAAAAACCAGTTGCAAACCGACGGATGCATCATAATAGATAACTATTATAACAAAAAGAAAACGGATATAAACGAAGTAAAAAAAAATAACGATAGCTTCGACGGATTAATTTTTACTTTAACCCCGTTAACGTCTCGTTATATTAAATCGAAAATAAAAACAAACGAAATAAACGTTATTAAAAGAACCTACAGGAAATATAATCGGTTATTTAATATTTACTTTTAATATTTTTAATATATATACTCTAATATTTATATATCCCTTAAAATCCCAGGTAATATAATAATAAATAAACCGGTTACGATAAAAATTATTATCGATAAATATTTTTAAATTCCGCAAAAAAATACGGAATTAGATATCTTTAATATTAAATATATTATTATTACGAAACCTAAAAACGTATAACTATTTAATATATTAACAAAATATATTTATATTAAAATCAAAATATTAATTAACAATTCCTTAATATCAGTTTATATTTATTCCAAAACGTCTTATTGATTTATTAATAAAAAATAACTTAAAAATAATATTATTATATATAAAAAACCGACATTATTAATTTAATTACCACAAGCTGTATTAAAAATAAAATTTAATTAATAAAGTAAATTACTTTTTTTTTAATATCCCCGGCAAATCGAAATATAATATATAACAAAAAAATCGAATAACCGTTACGGCTTAAATTATAAATAAATTAACCTTTAACTTACTTTTTAATAACGAATGTAATAACGTTTATAACCTTATTATTAACTATCCGAAAAAATTAATTACGATAAAATTTTATAACAATATAATAATCCTTATTAAAATCCTTAAAAAACGCAAATTTATATACTATTGTATTATAACATTTATCGTAACGATTATTCCCTTAAAAACAATATTCGAAATTCCCGTTACATATATTAATTTCCCAACCGTCGATAATAATCTAAATGTTAAACGGAATTACGTTTTTCAGGTCGAATTTTCCGAAATTATTAATTCCGTTATCAATATAATAATACTTAAAATCGTAATATTTCTTAATTTAGGGATAAACCGTAATATATTTACCGCAAATAACATTTCGAATTTATTAACGATATTAACGCCGAAAAATATTTCTTTATTATATAAAATCGAATTAATATAATAATAACGGTATTATTTATATTAAATAATAAATAAAACTTTTAACTATCGGATAAATTCTTTATCGACAACAATACTTTTTACGTTTTAACATTAAACAAAATAAATACGGACAACCTGCATAATATCCTTACCGATATAACAAACCGGAAAAAATTTTCCTTATCGCTTTATACAAAACTAGCTACATTTACGTCAATTATATCCAAAAACGGTATTTATATCTATACGGATAATAAAATAGCCGCCGGACGTATAAAGAAAATCGTCAAAAACTTCGATATATAACAAAACAAAAGTATTATTAATTTTCTCGAAAATAAAAAAATAATTATCGATCTCGTCGATAATTAACAGCAAACATATAAAGCCGTAAGCTTTTACCCCCTAAGCCGTTAAAACCAAAATTACATCGATAAGACGTTTAACCTTATATATTAAACAAAACGGTTAAAATAAATAAAATTTCCTACGCTTTTTGCTATAATAATATTTGTAATATATCGTTATTTAACCCTAGGCTAACACCAAAAAAAAGCAAAAAACTTAAAAAGTTAACCGGTTATTAATTTATAACTACTTAATACATATATTATCTTTAATATTTATCCATTATTATGTATTAACTTTATTATTAATCGATTAAAAAATAAACAATACTTTACTATAATAAACGGATTAGCATTTTTTTACCAATTACTTATTATTAAAAAAAATCGTTATAAAATAATTATTATATCTCTAAAAAAATTCGAAATTTTTAATATCGCCTTTATAAACTTTTATAATTTACCGGCTTTTAAATAACAATTTCTTAATTAACGTTTTAAACCGTATAAACGATATATTAAGATATATATAAACGATATTATAATTTATAATAATAATTTCGAAAATTACCTTAAATACTTACAAATAATTTTCGGTATTTTTAATAAAATTAATCTTTTACTTTCTCCAAAAAAATCGTTCGACAGCTTTTCGTTAATTAAACTTTTTAATTTTTAAGTTAATAAATATAATACCTTTATAACCCTTAACAAACTTAAAACGATTCGTAAAATTAAATTCCTTATAACATTAAAAACGGTCGAAAATTATATCGGTATAATAATTTTCTTTTACAAATATATGTTATAATACTAACAAAATATATAACCTTTATAATTATGCAAAACAAAAATATTAATTAACGTTATTAAAAAAAAAGTTATTTTTAAAACGTAAATAACAAAAAAAAAATAATAATAATAATACGTTAAATTTTTAATCCGAAAATAATTAAACGTAAAACGTTCGATATTTTCTAATTACAACTTTATAATAATTAGGTATTTATTTTTTAAAATTACAATAAAATAATATTTACAAAAATTAATACTTTTAAAGTTAAAATTTTTAATATTATCATTTTTTATTTTAATAAACTATAAAATAATAAATATATCCCGATAAATTCTATTTTACTTATTATATTCCTTTTTAAAATATTTACGAAAACAAAACGTAACTATAATGTAATAACATTCGAAATTGTATATTTAATTTAAATATATTACAATTAATAAATATATTTCTAATTTTATAAATATCTTATTATTATTCTAACAAATTATAAAACTACGTCAAATATTATAAATTAAATACGGTTTATTACTAAAAACGTTATCAAAATAAATACGTAACTTATAATTATATCCGTTTATCTTTCTTAATTTCAACTTAATATTCGCCATATTCCAGGAAAAATCAATATTATCCCGGATATTCTTTTTAAGTTACTTACGGATAATACGGAAAAAAAATTAAAAAAATTAATAAATTATAGAAATCTACGTTTAATAATATTTTAAATGATTATATATACATAACCGTTATAAACGTTTTAATCGATCCAGCTTTTCGCTAACGGATTATTAATAGCTATAAATATAATAAATAAGAAATTAAATTAAAAACAAAATTAACGAAAATAAACAAAATAAATTAATTAATTAAATACTAATATAAACTAATTAATAATTTAATTTATTATATACTTAAATCCGGTTAACGTAATATTTATATCCTATTTATATATATCGGCAAAATCCTATAATTAATATACGATAATAAATATTATTTCGGGCTTGAATATATATTTTAAAACTTAAACGGAATTATTATTTATAACTTGATTCGAAAAATCGTTAATTACGTTAACTATTATCCGAAATATATAATATTAAAAATAAATTATTAACGTTAATTAAATAAATTAAAACCTATGGATAATCCCTTAATACCGTTCTATACGGTAACGTAAAATTTTATTATCGATCTTCCGGAAATATTATCCGCTAATATTTGTTAAACGGTTAAAAACTTTAAAGTTTTAAATATAAATATAATCGTCGTATATAAATTTAATAAAAAAAAATTATTTTTCCGAATTCGAAAACGTATATAATTACGTATTAAACGTTATTACTTATTAAAACATTTTTATTTTACGATCAAAATTAACCGTAAAAAACAATTTTTAATTAAAATCCGAAATTTATTTCCGATATTTAACAAAATTTATTTACGTAATTAAATACAAAATTAACTTTATTAATAAATTATTACCTTTAAATAAACCGTTAAAAAAAATAAAAAAAAAATAAAATATCGAAATTACTTTACGTTATTATTATACTAATAACAAAAACTCTTAAATCGATATAATCCCCGTTTTTTAATATAACATAAATAACTTTAAATTATTAATTTTTAACCGTTTACCGAACGAAATAATTTGTAATTTCAAATTATATTTATTATTATTATTAATCGAAATTCCCGGATTTACCGTTAATTATAAAATATTTAATAATTTTATTAAAAAAACCGAAATTTACTATTAATTTCGTTATAATTAATATTAAAATCCGATATAATAAAATACGTAAACTATTATTTTTCACAATCGGCAACGAAATCTAATTTAAATTATATTACGGATATTACTTTTTAAATATATTACCGTATAAATAATTATATTAACATATTAAGCCGCTTATTATTATTAAAAAAATTAATAACTTTATATATAAATTAAATTTTCCTTATTATTAACAAATTTATCGAATAATTTTTATAATTTAATTTTCTTCTATATCCGCTAGCAAAAATTATTTTAACAAATGTTACCCGTTATTAGGCGTAATTATTATCAAAAAAAAACAATAACAAATGATAATTTTATAAAATTAAAAGACTTTTTAATTAACGTATCGTTTTTATTAAAAACAAACCCTAAATTTAATATTTAATTTATTAAAAAAGTTATTCGGTAATAAATAACATTTAATACCAGTAAATAATTCTTATATAAAACGTTAACTAATTAATAAACAATTACGACAAAAAACATAAATTCGATATAAAAATATATTTATATAAATTAAAGGATATAATCGACGATATCGTTAAGTAAAAAAACCAAAATTAACAAAATAACGAAAATAATAAACCTAAAATAACAACCGGTTAATAAAATCCTTAAAATAAACATAAAAATAATTTTACTTTTTAAATTATAATAATTATAATTATTTATAATATCTATATTTTAAATTTTTCTTTCCTCGGATAATTTATATTATTAATAATATATATTTAAATATTACTAAATATCATTTATTTTATAACCTTTATATTTACGTATTTTATACGTAATTTTAATTTTATTTTATTTACGTTTATATATTTTTTACATTTTTTTACGTCGATTTTGTTTTAAAAAATTAATATTAATTAATCCTTATTTTATTACTTATAGTTAATTATTTCCTTATATATATTAATATTCTCCCTAGAGGAAACGTAACCGTGAAATAAAATTAAACAAATAGATAGATTATAGTATTAGTTGTTAAGCTTTACCAAGCCTTAACCTTTTTATAGGCGTTTTACTCTAAGGTAATTTTAAACTGCCTTATCATGCCCTTATCGACAACCATTCTTAACCGAATTCTGGACGGTTTTCGCAATCCGGAGCAACCGGATAAACTATCGTTCGTAATTCTTTTTATATCGAACTAAAAGTTAAACTTCGAAATTTTTAAACCTTTTGCCGTTTATATCCAGTTTTTCCAATAGTTTTTCCATACAGTTAATATTTTCCATTATAAAATCGTTTAACTTTTAATTGTTTTTGCTTATATAAATTAAATTATATTTAAAAATTAAAAGCAAAATTTAATTTTTTTAGGAAAAATCGGTTAAATCGACGGAGGTATCGATATTTTTAATTTATCTCAAAGCTTTATTAAGCTTAGGAACTTTAAAAAAAATATTTTCCGTAAAGACTTTATAGTTACGGAATACCGGTATTTTATAATAGGAATTGCCCGGTATATTTTAGCTATTTTAATTAATAAGGATTCGAAAAATTATAAAATCGATTCAAGTTAAAAGTAGCTAGTTTGAAGTTTTTAACCTTTTTTCCTAGCTAATATCTAACATTTTTAATCGTAAGATTAATAAAAGGTCGCAAAATAGCCATTTTATACGGACTTAAAATTTACCGCGAAAAACTTAATATCTTTTAAGTTATTATATTTTAAAAAATTCCCTTTACCGAATTAGCTAAAAGGTATAAGGTTTATCAGGGTTAAAATTTATCGGCATTACGTAATTAATTTCGGGATAAGGCTTTTTATAATTAAGGCGTATAATTTATTATTACCGTAAAAATTATTAATAATTACCGTATTCGAAAATACTGGGTAAAATATTTATCGTATTAATTATTGGTATAATTATTTCGTATCTTTGGCTTAGCCTGGATAATACGGCTTGAACTTAATGATTTTACATATATATTAATATAATAATTTTCGTTTTATTACGTAATATATTTAAAAATTTATTATTAATTAATATTATTAATATTTTTAATTATAACGCCAAATATAATAATATTAATAATACCGAATATTTTTAATTTAATTATAACTTATAACGATGATATTAATATTACAATTATAAAAAATAATAAACTTAAAAAATCTTAATTACAAAAATAATACGTATAGCTTTTCGAAACCGTTAATAATATTATTTAATTACTTTAACAATTTTAAATAAAACGTCATTTTTTATTAAATAAAATTAAAAAAAATCCGTAATATTTATTTATTTCGATAATATTAAAAATAAATCGTTAACTTATTTTTATTATAAAATAACGGTAATCTGTAAAACGTTATTAATTAATTAATAAAAACTATACCGAATATATAATTAATAAAACTTAATTATATAAACGTTTTCGTTCTCCCTAGAGGAGACGTGACCGTGGAACAAAATTGAATAAATGGATAGATTGTAGTATCGGTTGTTAAGCTTTATTAAGCTTTAATTTTCTTACAGGCGTCTTATTTTAAGGTGATTTTAAATTGCCCCGTTATGCCCTTATCGACGACCATTTTTAACCGAATTTTGGACGGTTTTCGTAATCCGGAGTAGCCGGATAAATTATCGTTCGTAGTTTTCCAGTTCGTATCGAGCCAAAAGTTGAATTTCGAAGTTTTTAAGCCCTTTGCCGTTTATATTTAGTTTTCCTAATAGTTTTTTTATACGGTTAATATTTTCCATTATAAGGTTATTTAATTTTTGATTATTTTTGCTTATATAAATTAAATTATATCCGAAAATTAAAAGTAAAATCCGATTTTTTTAAGAAAAATCGGTTAAATTAACGGAGGTATCGATATTTTTGGTTTGTTTTAAAGTTTTATTAAGTTTAAAAATTTTAAGAAAAACGTTTTTCGTAAAGATTTTATAGTTACGGAGTACCGGTATTTTATAATGGGAATTGCCCGGTATGTTTTAGCTGTTTTAATTAATAAGGATTCAAAAAGTCGTAAAATCGATTAAGGTTAAAGGTGGCTGTCGTGGGATTGGTAAAGGGTTGTAAAGCAGCTATCTTATACGGATTTAAAGTTTACCGCGAAAAGCTTAACATTTTCTGAGTTATTGTATTTTAGGAGATTCCCTTTGCCGAACCAGTTAAAGGGCATAAGGTTTATTAGGGTCGAAGTTTGTCGGCATTACGCGATCGGTTTCGGGATAAGGTTTTTCGTAATTAAGGCGTATAATTTATTATTACCGTAAAAACCATTGATAGTTACCGTATTCGAAGATATTGGGTAAAGTATTTATTGTATTAATTATTAGTGTAATTATTTCGTGTCTTTGGTTTAGCCTGGATAATACGGCTTGAACTTAACGACTTTGTATAAACGTTTCCGTAATATTTTAAAAATAATATATAATTAAAAATAATTAAATAATTAAATATTAATATTAATAATTTCACTTAAACCAGAATTAATTAAAATAATATAAATTAATAATAATATAAAGTTTTACGAATATTTCTTAACTAATATTATCTAGTTATTAACCTATATAAATTTTACATTTATAACTATACCGGTAAATAAATAGGTTATACCGTCATTTTAAATTTTTTTTTTACTATATTTAATAATTTAAAATCTATAATATATTTAACATTGCGTTTTCCAACTACTAAATAACGACATTAATATCCGTTTATATCGGCTTAAACGTTAATATCCGCTTAATTATCGACGCTTATACTTAACTTAACCGCCTAAACCTAAATACCTATATTATTAAATTTATTAACGTTATTATTAAAATCGGCTTTCTTACCGGCCATACCTTAATCCCTAACAACCAAAACCGCCGTTAGCGCTTAACGTATTATACGTTAATTAACATTACTACTATCGGCAACTTCTCTACCAGCATTATCGGGTTTCAAATCTATACCGCCACTTATAACCGGAATTATTATTATAATAAACCTTTTACAAAAATCTAATACTAATATTAATAAACTAAATAAATAAATATCTAATATATAAAATATTATTAATAATATAAAAACAACCTTAATTAAATATATTAATAACGCCGTAATTAATAAAAATACTATCTAATAATTTATTAATAATCTTAATAATTAACAAACGGAAACTTAAAATATAACAAAAAAAATCGGATATCTTAAACAAATTAACCAAATATACCGTAAAAAAATATACGAAAACGCAAAAACCGAAAAAAACGAAATTACAAATATCGACAATATTAATTAACCAATAATTAAAAACAACAAATTAAAAAATAACCTTCCGTTTTTAATTTTCATAAACCCCGATAATAATATACACCCCGTTACGGGACAAAAATTACTAATACTATTAAACGTCGAACCTTTATTAAAACTACAAAAATTAAACGTCAAAATCGCTAAAAACGACAAATTCGAAAATATAACTTAAAAATCCATCGGATAACTATAAATTACATACTAAAAATCGCTTTTACAACTTGCTTAAATATGGATAAACTTTCGATTAACGTTAAAAAAATTAATTAATATACAATTAATACAATTATAACAAAAATAAAATAAACATAATATCGATATTTTCGCAATAAATTTAACAATATACAATATAACATATATTTAACAATAAACATAATTAACCGAAATATTAACGTCTCGTTAAAAGGGCAATTAATAAACCGCATCTAACTTATTATTAAATAAGCAAATATACATATATCTACAAAACAAATTACTAACTAGCCTTAAACCAGATTAATACATCAACACGATTAACTTCATTTAAAAAGCCTACCATCTGTTTTTTAATAATAATTATCCGTATTTAATTAAGTTTACTAATAAAGTTTTTTAATTAAGTTTTATTTAGTTAAAGCTAAAGAAATAAAGCTTATTATAATTAAGGTAACGTTAATATATAAATTATAAAAGGTTTATATATAACTTATAACTTCCGATCGATTAATTTTTAGTTTTACCGCTCTATATTTTAACGGTATAACTTTTTTATACGCGTTATTTTACGTAAGTTTAAATCCGGTATTTAGTTTATTTCGATTTTTTTATAACCTTTAAAATATTTTAATACGTATATATTTTTTAATATAATTTAATATTACGATAAATGTAATTAATTTTATAATATTCTCGCTATAAGTAATTAAGTTACTTTAATAAATACGTTACTTAAAAAATCGAAGAATAAACCGTTAAGTTATTAGTAAGTCGTTAATATAATTATTAAATAATTGTTAGCTTTAATTAAATTACAAATCTTTATTCGAGTTATATTAGTAATTGTTATTAAATAATCTCGTATCCGGATTTATATAAAATCTTATCCTAGCTCTGTTTTCTAAGATGGCTTATAAAGGGGCTTGCGTTACTTTATAACTTTTTAATAAGATCTCGATAAACCTATTTAATATTAGTATATATTTAATTCGGAAAAACCTAAAATTAAATACTAAAAAAAAACATGTATTCGAAAAATAAAAATTTAAAATACATACGTATATTATATAATAATTAAGAATAATAATTAATCCTTTCGTAAATACTTAACTAAGTTAATTAAATCCGATTTACGTAATATATACAAAGTAAAGTTCTATTAAGGCATCTAGTTATATACATATATATAGCTGATCCGTTTATTACATATATATATACAAATAGTTTTGCATAAACGCAACCGGGGAGCACCCCTTTAAAAACCCTTTTTTCTTAGCCAAGGGCCGGAAAAACGCAATACGGGTTATTAATACGGTAATAACAATTAATTAGGTATACGATTAATTTAATTAGTTGGTTCTTAGAGCCCCTAACTGTTCCAGTTGTCGCCGACACGGTAACAAGGCCGAAGCCCTAATTGGTTTAGTTTTATTAGGCTGGTATTACCTAAAGGAATAGGGGCCCAAACTGGATTTAAACTAACTGTTTCTTACGATCAATTACAATAAGGTACTTAAGCCTGTCGTAATTGAAAAAGATACCCAGGCTTGCAATCATTAAGCTATTAGGCCTTACGAATATATAAATAATAAAGTATTTTATTAAAATTATCGGCCGTAAAATCTAGACTGGTTTTAAAATTAAAATAAGAAATTAACCAAAAAAAAGTAATACTTAACGTAAAAAATAAATTATAAAAGTTCTATAAGATATAAAAAAGAAAAATATATATCGATATTCTTAATAAAGTAATAAACATTAAAAATATCGATAAGTATTAACGTACTATATAAATGAGCTATATATATAAGTGAGTTATTGTAACGGCTAGGCTAATTAACTAATTATTAAACCAAGTCGTACGGTTTATGTTGGCAGTTATATTGCGGGATTTAAGTAATAAGGATAACTTAGTTACGTCTGGTAATACCAAGGGTGTTTTAGGTAACCAAGTTGTATTATAAGCTGGTGTTATTTAGATTATGGAATTAATAAGTGTATATATTTTTCTATAAAAATATAGATTTCCTATAGATCTTATCGTTTTTATAAATTTAAAAGGTATTAGATCTGTATAAATTTAATTAGATCTTTTAAATAGAAGAGATTTAAATTACGTGATTTAATTTACTGGGGTTCTGTTTCGGTTTATTAAGACCGTTTCCGAGGTTTCCTTTTTGTTAGGTTGTAATACGATTTTTTTTTTTTTTAGGATTTTTGCTTTTAAAATTTTTTTTTTTTTTTGGTAAGTTATTTTTTTTTTTTGGGTAATTGCGTTATTAATCGTAAATGCCGCAATCGTCCAAATTAAAAGGAGAGTTTTGAATTTTTGGTTGTTTATATTTTTAAATTTGGTTTTAAAGTAATACTTTATACGTTATGTTTCAAAAAAGAAATAAAATGTTAAATAATAAAAGAGATTCGCCGTTATAACGAATATATTAAATATCGTCGTTGCTATAATGGGTCCGGTGTTTTTATTGATTTTTTTCGTTATATTAAAAAGGAAAAGGATTATTTAAATCGTAAAAAAGCTATAACGGAAGAAATTTTATTACGTTTTTAATACGAGTTAAAGAAAGATTTTGTACGTAAATAGCGTAATATTGACGAAATTATTAGTCGTTTTTTTTGTTTTTACCGTTAAAAACGGGTTTTTTACGCTTAAAAAGTAAAAATTATTAGTTGCGGCTTTTAGTCCATAAATGAGTTAGAGGATTAGGAATAATTAAAAGCAAATACGTCATTTTCTGTTTAGGTTTCCATTTCGATTAATTGGTTTATTTTTAAGACGTCTGATTGGCCGTCCTTGAATAATATAGATTGGAATATTTTTAATTTTGGTGGTTCCGACGTTATTGGTGAAAGTTTTTTAATAGGTATTAGGCGCCAGTGAGGTTTTTAGCGGGTTCCCAGGTATTTTCGGAATTTAGGTAGTTTTTTTATTTGATTAAGTATTAGGTGAGTCTTTTTTCTTTTCGTATATTTAAAATTTTCTGCGTTTTATAAGTTGGTATATCCTTTTTTACCTTTTTTTCGTATCTGATATTAACCTTAACGGTACCCGTTATTAACTTAAATAAGGAAATATCAAAAACTAGATAAAGTTTGATTTTAATTAATAATTCTAATTAATAATTATTTTTTAAGATTTTTTTAACGATTTTATATAAGCCGATATATTTGAAATCGAGTTTTTGGTTTAAACGTTTAATTTTAATATTTTTAATAGTTAAATAAACCATTTCCCTTTCCGAAAAAATTAATCCTTTTAACCTTTTTTAGTTATAGTATTTATTTATTTATTTGCGTACGAATTAAAGTTTTATTTTTATTTTTTAATATAATTGCTTAAGTTGTTTTAAGGTTAAAATTGTTTTAATATTAATTAATCCTTTTTTTCGTATTTCTTTGTAAATTTCTGGAGTAAAATTAAAATTCATAATTATTAAAGTCATTTTAATATTATTATAGTAACTGGTATTATAAGTTAGTTATACGATAAGTAATTTTTTAACCTAGTTGTTTTACTTATAATTAATGTAATATCGTAAATATATTTTTAACGTTTAGTTAATTCTTTTTATTTATTTATTTATTTATTTATAATTTAAAAACGTTTAACAATTTGTAATTTAGGCCGAATTATGTTATTAAGTTTTATTAAAATTTTAAAGTAAAAGTTATATTTTTATTTAAGATAATTTCCGCTGGTAATCCGTATATGTTACATATATGTCGAAAGAAAATATATGCCATTTATTCGGCGTTTGTATTTTTATTATAAAGTAAAAAATAAGAAAATTTTATAAATCGGTTAATAATTATAAAGATATTATCGTAGTATATATCCATAACTGGGTTTTTTAATAAGGGAAGTTTTGTAATAAAATTAAACGTAATTAAATTTTATAATTATTTAGCGACTGGTAATAGTTGTAGTTTTCCGTAAGGTTTATATTATTTGGTTTTCGTTTTAACGTAGATATCGTATTGTTATATGATTTTCTGTACGGTTAATTTTATTTTAGGAAAATAATATATTTATCGTAAACGTTTTAAGGTTTTATGGATTCCTGGATATTTATGTAGTTAATGTTTATATATTTTTTGTATTAAATTTTTTTGATATTTTTTTGGTATTTATATCTTGTTTATTTTCTGGTTTTTAAGTAAGTTGTTATAATATTGTTATATTTTTTTATATATATTTAGTATAGGTATTTTAATAATGTTAATATATTATTATTGTAAATATTTTTTGGGTATCTAATCGAATACGGTTTGTTATATTTTTATTTTAAAATCTTTTAAATCTGGTTGTTTGTTAAAAGTATCCGCTTTACCGTTTTTTAATTTTTTGTGATAAATAATAACGTAATCGAATTTTAAAAGGTATTTTGCATAATGTAATTATCGTCCGATTAATTTTTTTATAATTGCGAAATAAAAGATGTTTTTGTAATTTATATATATTTTTACCAGGTACTGGTTCTTTTTAAAATAATATTTAAATTTCTTAAAAGCCTTAATAATAGCTAAAAACTTTTTATCGTAAATAAAATAATTAAATTCGGTATTATGTAATTTATAAAAGTAAAAGGTAATAAGGTATAATTTTTTTTTTTTTTGTTAATATATTATTGCTTTTAAAGTAAAGTTTAAAATATCGGTTTCGAATTTTACTAGTTTATTCGGGTTATATATTATTAAGACGGGTTCGTTAATAAAGGCGTATTTAAATTATCGGAAAGCTTTTTTTACGGTTGGAACTTATATAAAGCGTCGGTTTTTTCTGGTAAGTTCCGTTAATAGTATTGCGATTTTGTTAAAATGTCGTATAAATTGTCGGTAATAGTTAACGAGTTTAAGGAATGCTTGTACCTCCGTAATATTAATAGGTATTTTCTAGTTCTGGATTACGGTAATTTTTTTAGGGTTTATTCCGATATATTTTAAAATAATAATATATTTTAGGTATTCGATTTTTTAAATAAAAAAAGTATTTTTTTTTTTTTGCGTTAAATAAGAGGTTGGCGTTTTATAAAGCTTGTAGGACTTTATAAACGTATTTTGTATATTTTTTTTTTGTTTTCGAATAAACGAAGATGTTATTAAGGTAATATATAACAAAGATATTAAGGTATTTCCGGAATACGTAATTAATTATTTGTTAAAAAGTTACTGGTACGTTTATAAGTTCAAAAAGTATAACAAGGTATTCAAATAGTTTATATTTCGTTTTAAAGGTTATTTTCTATTTATTTCCTGGTTTAATTCGAATCTAGTTATACCCTTTTCGTAAGTTTAAAGCTATAAACCATTTAGCGTCTCGTAATCGATTTTTAATTTCGGTAATTAAAAATAATAATATTTTATCTTTAAAGGTAATATCGTTAAGTTATCGGTAATTAATAATAAATCGTAACTTCCCGTTTTTTCGTAAAATAAAGAATATTAGGTACCCTACCGATAATTTAAAACGTTATATATGTCCCTTCCGTAATTTATTTTTCAAATAATTACGAAAAACGTATAGCTTTATTTCGTTTAGGTTATAAATAAAATAAAAAGTAATCGTTTTGCTATCCTTAAAAATTATCTTATAATCCTATTCGTTATATTATAATAATTTCGTATCGAGTTTTTTTCGAAAAAGGTTTTTATATTTATGGTATTATGGTAATATTTTCGCTATTTATTTTAGTAATTCTTCGGGCCGTGTTTGTAAGTCGTCGTTTATCTATCGAAATCGTACTTTAAAGTTCGTAATAACGCGTTATATTCTTTTGTTATACCTTTTATTCTAAATATATCTTATTTTCTTAGGTAGTAAGGTTTTTATCGTATTTTTATATTTGTATTTATTATCTTTATCGATCGAATATTAAAATCTTATATTATTTGTATTTTGTTCCGTACCGGGAAATAAGCGGAAGTTTACTTAATTAATTTTTTAATCGATTAAGGGGTTATACTAACGTAACTATAATTTTCCGAAAATTATATCATATTTATTTAATAAAATAATATCGAAATTAATAATTTCTTTTTTCGATAAAGGTTTTAAAATAATTAATTTCGCGTTTAACCTATTTATCGTCGTAAGTAAATCTTTAATTTTCGGTATTTTCAACCTTATAAGGATAACTTTTTTCCTTTTATAATAACTTTAACTAATTTATTATTTCCGGATTAATATAATTTGCGGTTATTACCCCCGTAATCTATTATTGCGGTATACCAGCTCTTTTTAATTCGTACTTATACGGTAATAACATTATTACTAATAGCTTTAATCGTTGCATTTAAAGCCCTTTTAAGGTGTTATAATCTAACCTTTTTTTTTCCGTGTACCTGTAACTCTTTTACAGGTAACGTTGTTTTTTTAAGGTTTGTAAAAGTTTTCGTAATATCTCTACGTCCCGATTATTTTATATTCGAAGCTCCTCTAGTTATTTTTCCATGCGTATTACTTATTTTTATAATTATTTAAATTGTTATTATATATTTGGTTATTCATAAGTTTACTTTACAAGGGTTTCGATCGTCTTTTTATCAATATCGTTTACGAATTATCGTTTTTTTATTAGTTGTTATATTTTTTTTCGTTTTCCGAATCCTATTGTTCTTTTTTAATAAAACTTTTAATTTTTTTTTAATTGCTTTTTTATTTTCCGGGTCGGTAATAAAAGTTACTTAAATACCCAAATCGGTAATGGTTTGCTGATAATATCTTTTTATTATCCTTTAAATTAATTCCTTTTTTGTTTAATAGTCGTATTATTTAAAATAACAAAAAGGGTTTTTCTGTAGGCATAATTTTCCTGGTAGCTAATTCTATAAAGTTACTTTCTGATCGATCTTATTTCTATTTGCAAATAACTATAAATATCGGTATTATTATTAATTATTTTTGTTGGTTTTTTTTTATTGTTCGAAATTGAACCTTTATTAATATATCCGAGTTATGCGTTAATAAATTGCTTTTTTCCATTTTTGGTAAAATTAACATTTAAGTTTATCGTAATAAATAACGTGGATTTTTATATGTCGTTCCGGTTTTCCCGGATATAGGTTTTTTATTTATTTATAATGTTTTTATAATTATTTTTATAAGATTAATTGGTTTTGTTTTTTTTTTGTTATTTTTTTTATTGGAATTAGGCAAATAATTTTTTTTAATAAGGGTTTTTTATTTTGAATGGTTTTTGTATTATTATGTTACCGTATATCGTAGTTGGATTATATTAATTAACCTTTTATTATCTTTTTTATCGCTTTATTATTATCCTTCGGATATAAAGGTTTAATTATTCCGTTAAGGTTTCCTAGGTGCTTTGTACTGAAAGGCCTTATACCTTATTTTACTATAATTATAATATTTAAACTGGGGTTAATTTTGTTACCGGACCGCCCCGATTTTTATAAGGCCTAATTAAATCCCGTAGGAAATGGAAAATATAGCACGTTTATTTCTTTAGCTAGGTTTATTAAATTTATGCCGTAGGGTATATTAAATTTTTTTTTCTTATCGTTTTTCGAATTGTCGATTGTCGATTTTTACTATCTCGGTAATATATTTGTTTAAAAAAATTAATTGTTCCAGTTTAATTACTTCGTTTTTAATATCGGTTTTTAATCTTTTGTAAAATACGTTAATTAAGGTATTTTTTTTTTCGTTTATTTATCCCGTTTTAATTATTAAGTTTCGGAATTTTATTACGTATTTAAACGTTAGTTTTTTTTGTTATAATTATAGGATCTTTTGTACGGCAGTACGTTCCTTATTAAGGTTGTTAAAATTGGTTTTTAGTTTTTCCTCGAAGTTAAAATAATTAGCGAAAAGTTTTTTGGTAAACGTTTCTATGTTATCTTCCGCCTTTTCCAAGTAGTCCCTTATGGTTGGTTTAAATTAATCGAATACGTCCCCAGTAAGAAATACCGCAACGGCAAGGATTTTATTTTCTAGGTTGTTAAGAACCAGGAACCGTAAGTATATTCGTACTTAAATAAGAAAACTTTGAATATCGGTTTTTCCATTATAAAGTTGTAATTTTTTAGCCTTGACTTTTGAAATACCGAAGTTTTTCCTGGCTGATTTTTTAAGTTGTAGAATTTTTTTTTCCAGTTTTTTAAGTTTATTTTAAAGTTATTAACCCGTAATACTTTTTTCGGTATTAGGAATTATTTTAACAGTTCGGATAATTGTTTAAAGTTTGATAATATTATTAAATAAAAATTTATAACGTATAACGGCTAAGTTAATTAATTAATTATTAAATTAAGTTGTACGGTTTATATTGGTAGTCGTATTACGGGATTTAAGTAATAAAAATAACTTAATTACGTCTGGTAATATTAAAAATATTTTAAGTAACCAAGTTATATTATAAACTGGTATTGTTTAAATTATGGAATTAATAAGCGTATATATCTTTTTGTGAAAATATGGATTTCCTATAGATTTTATTGCCTTTACAGATTTAAAGGGCATTAGATCCGTATAGATTCAATTAGATCTTTTAAACAAAAAAAATCTAAATTACGTAATTTGACTTATTAAGGTCCTGTTTCGGTTTATTAAGACCGTTTCCGAGGTTTCCCTTTTGTTAGGTCGTAACAGTTATACATTTTTTAATATATTGTAATAGTAAATTCTAATTAAGTAACTATAATATACTAAATTAATTTAAATTAATCGGCTTTTTTATTATTAAATACCTTTATATTCTTTTTATAAATACTATATTTCCGTTTTTTATTTATATATTTTATAACGACCTTTTTCGGCCGTAATTAACTGTAATTATTTACTATTACTTTTTGTCGTTATTATAAAAGTTTATATTTTTTTTTAAATAAATGTTCTTTATTTTTAAAAAAAACGTTGATTTTTAGTTTTCCGGTATCTATTAAACACGTAATTTGTTTTACGAAAATAACCGTTTTTTTTTTTGAAAAAAAAAATTTAATGTAAAAGTATTAGGTTATTTTTTATTATAAAATTAACTAATTTAATTATCTTTGTCGGTAGGCTACTATGGTAATTTTTTTTTTAATAAATAACGTCTTCGTTAAATCGTCTTAGTAATATTTATAAAAGTTTTCGTAGATAAAAAAATTACGAAATTAATAAAAATAAATAGAAAAACGGTTAATATAAGTATAATTAAAACTTTTAATTCGGAAAAAACGTAATTAAAATCGAATAAAATAAATTTCTTTTTATAAATCCGGATTTAATATTATTATTTATTATAATAGTTTTAAACGTAACGTCCCGAATAAGCTTACGGGATAGACAAGCTCACGGGATAATTTTTAACATATTTTAATTATCTAACTTTAATTAAATATTTTTTAATACTAATAATATAAAACGGCTTACAAAAAAAGCAAAAATAAATTTAGCCGTTTAAGTTAAAAAACAAAACCCGATATTTAATTAAGCGATATTTAGTTTTATTTATAAAATCGCCCATATTACTTTATACGTATAATATATTAATAAATCCTTCAAAACCGATATTATTCTTAATTCGCGAAAATTAATCTTAATCGAAAAATAATCGATTATTAACTAAATTTTTAACCTAAATATATAAACGTTTCCTACTTAGCATTAATATATTAAAAATATGGCGAATTTACTACTTACGTAACGCATTACGGGATATATTAAAGTTAAATAAGTATTTAATTTTATAAAAAGGTAATAAAAATTCGAAACGTATTTAAATCGAAAAATAAATTATTAAAAGGTTTTATGCGAAAATTTAAAGGTATTTCGTAAATAATTTATACTTATTCGGGTTATAATCGTAAAATATGGTATCGTAAAAAAAATATCTATAATTTCGACGAAACAAAATTTTTAATAAGGCTTTTTATAATAGCCGGTATAGTTATTATTGATGCTAAAAAATATGGAAAATTTAAACAGGTTTAATAAGGAAATCGGGAACAATTTATAATAATATAAGCTATTAACTTTTAAAGTTAAGCCCTGCCTTTATTTATCATCCTTACCGGGAAAAACCATTTTCTTCGCTAATTCGCCGATAACCTATTTCCACCCGATTAAAGGATTATTATAAGCGAAAACAGCTAGACGATAAATAAACTGGGTTTAAAATAAGTTAAATATTTTAATAAATATATTCGAATACGTATTAAAAGTTCGAAATATTTCCTTATCTTTAACGGTTACGAAAACTATTATTTAATCGAATTCGAAAATTACTACAAAATTAACAATATTATTATATTTTATATACCGGCCTATTTTTTTTATTAGTTTTAATTTTTTAACGTATTTTGTTTTTCTATATTAAAACGCGTTTACTTATTATATATCGAAGGTTTTATATAACGTTACGTTACTTATATTACTAAAGAAAATTTTATCGCCGGTTTTTATAATGCGTTTAAAGTTATTATAACGACCGATAATATTAAATTAGGATTTATAAAAATTAGTTTTATTTTATTCGATTTTAATAACGTTTTTTCCAAGTTCGAAATTCCTTTAGTTATACTTACGCCAACCGTTTTCCCGTTAACCTTTATCGGTTTTATTCGTTTTTTATTTGCGAAGATTTTTAAAAATATTAAAGAAGTAATAAGATAAGGACGTTACTTATAAAGAAAAATTAGAAATTATTAAGGTAACTCGCCGATAAGAATCGTTAAATCGGCGAGTCTTTTAATAAAAAGTAATTTATTACTTTTATTTAAAGTTACTTTTTTTCGAAAAAAAGTTATTTAATTATACGAAACAAATTATATTTTAAGTAAACGTTATAAAATTAAAAACGTACGTTTTTAAAAAGGAGGAATATTTACTGTTAAAAAATAAAGGTTTTTATAACTAAAAAGAAAGGTAGTAGTAAGTAATTATAATTAAAAAAGGCTGAAGGTAATTGTTATAAAAAGGTTTAAATAAAGGAACGGAAAGGTAATAGTTGCGAAAAACCCGGATATAATGTATGTATTTATAAGGAAGTTATAAAGACGTTAAGCGATAAAAAATCCGATTAGTTTAAATTGATTTAATATGTTATGGTTGATTAAATTAAGTTTGTTATCGCGAAGTGTTAAAAACTATCCCGTAAGCTTGTTTATTTCGTAAGCTTATCCGGGACGTTATTGTAAAAGCCGGTAATAAAATTTTCGATATATAACGAATAAACGAGTTTTAATATAGAAATATAAATACGTTAAAAAGTTAAAGCCGATAAAGAAAATAAGTATATAAATTATAATAATAATGTCTTTGGCTCAGCCTGGATAATACGGCTTGAATCCAACGACCTTGCATAAATTATAATAATATCGTAAGTTTAAAATAATTTTTAAATTTAATTAAATAATAACTTTCGTAAACGTTAAAAATAAAAAAAGGTTTCGAATTTATAATACGTATTTTAATATACTTATCGAAATATTTAATTTATTTTAAACTTAATTTATTTATTATTTAACCGTTTTCGTTTATAGTAATTTTTTAATCGTATAAAAATAACTTATCGGCGAACTAGGAAAAAAAAATTCCTGATAAGAATAATAAATAAGAATAAGGCCTAATTTTAAAAATTAATGCAAAGTCGTTAGGTTTAAGCCGTATTATCCAGGCTGAGCTAAAGACACAAAGTAATTATACTAATAATTAACACGATAAATATTCTACCTAGTATCTTCGAACACGGTAATTATTAATGGTTTTTACGGTGATAATAAATTGTACCTCGGTCGCGAAAAGCCTTATCCCGAAGCCGATTGCGTAATACCGACAAGCTTCGACCCTGATAAACCTTATGCCCTCTGGCTGGTATTTTAAAAATTAATAAGTTATATTATTATAAACTATTTCCGATTTTTTTTAAATTTATTTAAATTTTTTTACGTTTTTTAATATTAATAATATGTCAGATATTCAGACCAATTGTTAGCTCCACTAAGCCACGAACCCCGTAGGTCGTATTAGCGGCTGTTGTTGGACAGCTTTTTATCAGGATTTATATAGGGTCCTATCCTAGCTTAGTCTTCTTGGCTATAAAGGGCTGTATTCTTACAATTACTCCCCTCCCTAAAGGCCTTAGTCCCCAAAGCCACCGCGTCACCCTTCCGTACGACCAGATTTTTATGCAGGATTTTTTTACCTAATAGTAACTACCCGTATTTAACTAAATCTGATAGTAGCGTTTCTGGTTAAGCTTTATTTAGCTAAGGCCAAAGGGAAAAACCTTATCGCAATTTCCCTTGCAAATTAAAACAGCATAATACGTATAAAGACAACAAAAGGTTCAAAGCGTAACCTTTACAACCTCCGACCGTTTTCATTTTTGGTCTTATCGCCTTACTTTTTGGCGGTATAACTTTCTCATGCGCGTTATTTTGCGCGATTTTAAATTTATTCATTCGGCTTTTTCTAGCCATTTATTCGGCTCTTTAACCCTTCAGATATTTTGGTACGTATATATTTTTAGTACGGCTTAACATATAACAGGGGTGATCAATCCCATAACACCCCCGTAACAGGTAATTAATCTGTATTAGAAAATACGCCCCCCGAGGGAATTAAACCATTAACCCGTCGGGCGTCGAGTAAGTCGCTGATACAATTATCAGATATTCAGACCAATTGTTAGCTCCATTAAGCTACGAACCCCGTAAGTCGTATCAGCGACTGTTATTGGACAGCTTCTTATCAGGATTTATATAAGGTCCTGTCCTAGCCTAGTCTTCTTGGCTACAGGGGGCTGTATTCTTACATAATAATTATACCGACTATTATAAAAAACTTTAATAAAAACTTTATTTCATCGAAATTATTAAGATCCTTTTTTTACAATATCTTATTTTATAATTATAACTTAAATAAATTTAAATTATTTACGAAAAATATTTAATAACTTGTTTTTCTATTTAAATATATTTTAAATTTATATTACCGTTTAATAAAATTAAATATTTAATTATTTTTACCGTATTTTATAACGTATCGCGTAAATAATAAATTTATTATATTTTTAATATATTAACGCCGGATAGAAAACGCTTACGTATTTAAAATAAATATTTATTTAATAAGTGTTTTTTTCTATCGGCGCTAATTTTCGTAAATTAAAAACGATATCGGATTAAACGTATTTATTATTAATTTCTATTCTCCCTAAAGGAGACGTAACCGTAGAACAAAATTAAATAAATAAATAGATTATGGTATCGGTTGCTAAGCTTTATTAAGCCTTAACCTTTTTACAAATTGCCCTGTTATATAAGCCTTTATTAACGACTATTCTTAACCGAATTCTGGACGGTTTTCGTAATCCGGAATAGCCGGATAAATTATCGCTTATAATTTTCCTTATATTAAACTAAAAGTTAAATTTCGAAATTTTTAAGTTTTTTACCGTTTATATTTAGTTTTTCCAGCAGTTTTTTTATACGGTCGATATTTTCTACTATAAAATCGTCTAACTTTTAATTATTTTTGTTTATATACATTAAATCGTATCCGAAAATTAAAAGTAAAATCCGATTTTTTTAAGAAAAATCGGTTAGATTAACGGAGGTATCGATATTTTTAGCTTGTTTTAAAGTTTTATTAAGTTTAAAAATTTTAAAAAAAACGTTTTCCGTTAAGATTTTATAGTTACGGAATATTGGTATTTTATAAGAGGAATTACCTGGTATATTTTAATTATTTTAATTAATAGGGATTCGAGAAATTATAGGATTAATTAAGGTTAAAAATAACTGGTTTGAAGTTTTTAGCTCTTTTTTCTGGCTAATATCTGATATTTTTAGTTGTAAGACTGGTAAAGGGTTGCAAAGTAATTATTTTATACGGATTTAAGGTTTACTGCGAAAAGCTTAATATCTTTTAAGTTATTGTATTTTAAAAGATTCCCCCTGCCGAACCGTAAAGCTAGAAGGCATAAGGTTTATTAGGGTCGAAATATATCGGTATTACGTAACAGTTAATTTCGGAATAAGGCTTTTCGTAACCGAAACGTATAATTTATCATTACCGTAAAAACTATTAATAATTACCGTATTCGAAAATATTAGGTAAAGTATTTATCGTATTAATTATTAATATAATTATTTCGTGTTTTTAGCTTAGCCTGGATAATACGGCTTAAACCTAACGATTTTGCATTATTAATTTCTATTTTTAAGATAATAAATAAAATATTATACATAAAATTAATTTTTTCATAATTAAAATATAAGGTTCGTTTTTTAACTTAGACCGTTAAATTTCTTTTCGCTTTTTTTATAAGCTGTTTTATATTATAGTTATTAAAAAATAAATAATTAAATTTAAATAATGAAAATAAAATAAGAAATATATAGTTCGCTTATATATATAATTCGTTTATATAGTACGTTAATAAATCTTATTATAAGTTTAAGCTATTATTTTACGGTTACGATATTAACAGGCGAAAATATATCGATAATTAATTGATTAAAATAATCGGCTTATTTTTTCATAATAAAAAGTGTTAGGTATTTATAATTTTATTATTAAATTAACGACTTTTACGATTATAAGTATAAAAGAAACTATATAAACATAATTATTTTATTATCATAAAGTTTCGAGAAATATATATAACGAAATATAAAATAAAACTCGAATAAATAAAACTTTATTTATTTTATTAAAGAGAAAAACAAGAAGTTAAATATTAAGTTAAATTTTTTTAAAAAGTTATAAAAGCTTAATTTATAAATAATAAATAATATAATCTTTTTCTTTTATAAATATAACGTATATAAACGCTTAAACTTAAATATCTATTAATTAAAAAGTTCGAAAGTTTATATAATATATTACCTCGGTTTTTTATATAATTTATACTTTATAAACTTATTACTATTATTTTAACTCAGACCTTTCGTAATTACCGGATTATTAAAAATATTTTTAATATTATTTTTTTAAAAAAGAAATTTTTACTTTTTAAATTAAGCGTATAATGTATTAAATAAATTCGGTTTTAGAATTATTTGAAAAGAAATTTAAAATAAGTGAATTATATTATATACTGCGATATCTTTTTAAACTTAGTAATATGATATTTTAATTATTTATTAAATTAAATAACCTAATTTTTTATATAAAAATACTGTTAAATCTTTATAAGTTATTATATAACGTCCCATACGATTAAGCTGGACATACGATTAAGCTGGACACTTTTTAGCATTTCGCGATAATAAAATCCAATTAATCAACCATAACATATCAAATCTATTTAAATTAATCGGATTTTTTTTTGTTAAACGTATTTACAGCTTTATCATAAGTACGCGTATTATGTCCGGGCTTACCGTAAATACTACATTTCCGTTTTTTTGTCGCAACCCTTTTACGACAATTACTTTCGGTTATTACTAACTACGATTATTTATTACCATTTTCCTTCGTGGTTATAAAAACTTATACTTTTTTTTTAATAAATATTTTTTTTTTTTAAAAACGTTTGTTTTTGGTTTTCCGGCGTTTATTAAAAATATAATTCGTTTCGCGTAATAAGCCGTATTCCTTCCGAAAAAAAACGTTTTCGTATAACAACATTAAGTTACTTTTTATTAAAAAATTAACCGATTTAACTATTTTTATCGGCAAGCTACCTTAGTAATTTTTAATTTACCTTTATAAATAACGCCTTTATCGAATCGTTTCGGTAATATTCCTAGGAGTTTTCGCAAGTAAAAAAATAACGGAATTAGTAAAGGTAAATAAAAAAACGGTTAATATAAGTATAACTGGAACTTTTAATTCGGAAAAAACGTAATTAAAATCGAATAAAATAAAGCCAGTTACGGCAAATCCGGATTTAATATTATCAGTCGTCATGGCAACTTTAAACGTATTTTGGAAACCGGCGATAAAATCTTCCTTAGCAATATAAGTAACGTAACGTCATATAAGATTTTCGATATATAACGAATAAACGCGTTTTAACGAAAAAAAACAAAATACGTTAAAAGGTTAAAGCAAATAAGAAAAATTAGCTAATATATAAAATATAATAATATTATAATTAACGCAATATTTTTCGAATTTTATCGAATAATAACTTTCGTAACCGTTAAAAATAAAAAAACGTTTCGATTTTTTCGTACGCGTTTAAATATAATAATTAAAATATTAAACCTATTTCAAACCCAGTTTATTTATCGTCCAGCCATTATTACTTATAATAACCTTCTAGTTAAGTAAAAATAAGCTATCGGCGAACCAGCAAAAAAAATAATTCTTCCCGGCAAAAATAATAAATAAAAATAAAGCCCAACTTTAAAAGTTAACAGCTTGTATTACTATAAACTATTTCCGATTTCCTTACTAGGTTTATTTAAGTTTTCCACGTTTTTCGGCACTAATAATTACCATACCCGTTACCATAAAAAACCCCATTAAAAATCCAGTTTCATCGAAATTATAAATATCCTTTTCTATAATACCGTATTTTGCAATAATAACCCGAATAAACTTAAACCACTTACGAAATATCTTTAGATTTTCGCATAACACCCTTTAATAATCGATTTTTCGAAATAAACGCGTTTTAAGTTTTTTTTACCGTTTAATAAAATATAACGCCCAATTAACTCCGACGCATTCTGCAACGCGCTAGGCCAACAGTAAATTCGCTATATTTTTAACATATTAAAACCGGACAAAAAACGCTTGCATATTTAGGTCAAAAATTCGGTTAATAATCGATATTTTTTCGGTCGGCGTTAATTTCTATTTAAAAGGAATAATATCGGTTCGGGCGCGTTTACCGTTATATCGCATCTATAAGGTAAAATAAAAAACGTTATAAATAAAACTAAGCTTTTTATAATTAAGTTTCGGGTCTCGTTTTTTAACTTAAACAACTAAATTCATTCTCGCTTTTTTTGTAAAACGTTCTATAATGTTAATATTAAGAAATATACGATTTAAAATAAGGAGTTAGAATAGCTAAAAAAGTGTCCAACTTAATCGTATATCCAGCTTAATCGTGTAGGACGTTATAATTTTAAACTATTATTAATAATACGGTATACTTTTTCGAAATATAATTTAAAAATAAGTAAAAGGAAATATTCCGATAAAACTAAAAAAAAAAAATTAAAATTAAAAAAATATCCAAATTAAACGTAAAATATAACGATAAAATAAT
This sequence comes from Monosporascus sp. CRB-8-3, assembly GCA_004155055.1. Classification (NCBI taxonomy): domain Eukaryota; kingdom Fungi; phylum Ascomycota; class Sordariomycetes; order Xylariales; genus Monosporascus; species Monosporascus sp. CRB-8-3. The sequence goes on from QJNZ01000373.1 coordinate 67,975, forward strand.
AAATAATAAATTTATTTTAATTCTATCCGTTATATAATACTCGAACGTAGCCGTTTTATACGGATTTTATTTTTAAATATTCCGTTATAAACATTAAAAAACTTTTATTTATATAGAATTTTTATTACGGCATATATTATACGGCTTATTTACGCTACTAAACCGCTATTAATACGCTATATATATCAAAGTATCTCGCACGTTTTAAATAATTTTTTTTTCTTTATATAATAATAAAATATTTTACCTAGCCTTAAAAAACATTTAACGTCGTAATAATTTAAAATACTTTTTATTAAAATAAATTTTATACTAAGTCGGTATAATATTACCTTAACTTAAATTTCGTAAAACTTAAAATCCGTTATTAATATATCGTAACTTCGTTATAATTTCCTTAAATATCTTAGATTTAAAAAAAGATATTACGGGGGTTAATATTCCGGCCTTTAAATAAAGGCAAAATAATAACATAATACCTCTATTATAACTTATGAATTTTTAGATTTTTTTTTTATAAATTTCTTTATTTAACTATTATTATAATATAATTCGTATATAATTTTACGCCGTTAAATCGATTTTTTAAAATTAATAAATAACTTTAAAAAATTCTTAAAAATATATTTATACTCTTCGAAAATAACTACCGATATTTATGTTTCGAATAAAATGTATTACGAGAACGTATCTTGATTATAAACTAAGCGTTTTAATAGGCGTAATAAGTAATATATAATATTTACCAACTCCGCAAACGACTGGCCGCTACAAAGCAGCTACTTTAGCAAAAACGTCAAGCCGTGTTCGACAACGAGGCGTTGCAGCAGCGTCTCGCAGCCGCAAAACTATCGTCATAACGCTCTACGGCCCTACTTCGACCTTGATATATACTTGCTACAACACCTCTTCAACGGTTTGGGACACCTAACATACCACATAAAAACTAAGGTTCGAATCTAGAGCTGGCGATTTATTTTAAAAAATTCTTTTCTTTAGGCAGTTAGGGACAACTGCCTTAGGAAAGGGGAGCTACTGTTACGGCACACACTGCACGGCTTATCTAAGCTACCAAACCGCCACCAATACGCTATATATATAAAGGTACGAAGCACCTCCTAGATAGATTCTCCTTTCCTTTCTTTGTATAACAACAGAATACTTTACCTAGCCCTAAGAGATGATCAGCGCCGTGACAATTTTATAACTCTATATACGGATAAATACCGAGTTATTTATTAAAATATAACGTACTATACAAGCGAGTCGGCTATGTAAGTAAGTTGGCTACTTTTTAGTATTTTTTAATAATAAATTTAAATAAAATAACTATAACGTAATAAATTAATTTAAATTAATTGGATTTTTTATCGCCAGACGTTTTTGTAACTTCTTTATAAATATACGTATTATGTCAGGGCTTGTTGTAAACACTATATTTCCGTTTTTTCGTTTAATTTTTTTTGCGACGATTATTTCTAAATTTTATTAGTTACGATTACTTATTATTACCTTTTTTTATTATAAAAATCTATACGTTTTATATAATATTTTTCCTTTTTAACAACGTATAGTTTTAGTTTCCCGGCATTTATAAAAAACGTCATTTATTTTACGAACATAACTATTTTTTTTTTCAAAAAAAGCGATTTTATATATAAAAGTATTAAGTTATTTTTTATTAAAAAATTAACCGACTTAATTATCTTTATCGATAAACTACATTAATAATTTTTAATTTTTCTTTATAAATAACACCTTTACCGAATTATTTTAATAACATTTTTTTAAAAAAAAGATTTATAAAAAAAGGCGCAATTAGTAAAGATAAATAAAAAAATAATTAGTATAAATATAATTAAAATTTATAATTCGAAAAGGACGCGATTAAAATTAAACAAAATAAATTCCGCTTTATAAATCCGGATTTAATATTATTAATTATTATAATAACTTTAAACGTATTATAAAAACCGAGAATAATTTTTTTTAATAATATAAATAACGTAACGTTATATAAAGCTCTTAATATATAATAAATAAACACGTTTTAATACGAAAGAATGAAATACGTTAAAAGGTTAAAGCCGATAAAAAGAATTAAGTAAATATAAAAAATATAATAATATTATTAATTTTATAATAATTTCTATAACCGTTAAAAAACATTTTCAAATTTTCAATATATATATTTAAATATATTTGTTAAAACACTTAATTTATTTAAAACTTTATTTATTTATCGTTTAACCGTTTTCGCTTATAATAACTTTTTAATTAGATAAAAATAAGTTATTAGCGAACTAGCGAAAAAGGTAGTTTTTCCCGGTAAGGATAATAATTAAAGATAAAACTCAGCTTTAAAAATTAATAACTTATATTATTATATATTATTCTCGATTTTTTATTAAGTTTATATAAGTTTTCTATTTTTTTAATATTAATAATAAGTATATTTAGTGTTATTAAAAATTTTATTAAAATTATAAATATCTTTTTTTATAATATTATATTTTATAATTATAACTCGAATAAATAAAAATTATTTATAAAATATTTTTAAATTTTCGTATAAAGTTTTTTAATAATTTATTTTTCGATTTAATCGTAACTTAATTTTTTTTAAAGTTTAATAAAATTAAACGCTTAATTAATCCCAATACGTATCGTAACGTATTAAATAAGTAATAAACTTATTATATTTTTAATATATTAAAGCCGGATAAAAAACGTTTACGTATTTAAGTTAAAAATTTATTCGATAATAAATTTCTTTTCGTTTAACGTTAATTTTCGCAAATTAAAAATAATATCTGGTTTTTAAGATAAGTACGGGGATATTATAAATAAAATAAAGCGTTTTATAATTAAGGTTTAAGTTTCGTCTTTTAACTTAGATTGCGTTACGGCGCCTGGACTTCTAAATAGGCAATGCTGATCTAAATCCTAAGGCTATTAATAAAATCACAAGCTGAAGAACCTAGAAACAGGTCTAGGAAAGAATCCCTCCTTATATATATATAAATTGTATGGTCCGTGGGAGATACACTAAGATTCCCTAGCTCCAACCTAGTTCTAGCCTATAGATTCGGCGCATGCCGGAATAGATAGCTAAGTTTATCCTAATTTCTTTTATAAAACGTTTTGTAACGTTAGTATTAAAAAATAAATTTTAAAAGTTAAAATGTAAGAAAGTTAAGAAAATTAACCGACTCGCCTATATAGCCGATTCGCTTAAATAGTACGTTTTTACGATTTATAAATAATATTTATTAGATATTAAATTAGGGTATAAATATAAAATAGTATAAAAAATTTTATAATTAAATTTCTTATAATAAAAATTAACATAATTTATAATATTTTAATATTATCTATTTAATTAAATGAAAATATATAGTTAATTATTATAAATTATTTTATATAAAATATTCTATTATATTTGCAAGGTAAAGTGCTATTGAGGTATCTAGCTATATATATACATACAGGGAGCTGATCTATTTATTAAATACATGCACAAACTGGTTTTATAAACGCAACCGGGGGAATACCCCCTTAAAAACCGTCCCTTCTTGGCCAAGGGCCGGAAAAACGTAATACGGGTTATATAATACGGTAACTAATAATAGATACACCCGATTAATTAATTGGTTCCCAGCGCCCTTAATCGTAACTGGTTCCCAGCCACCCTTTAATTGTCGCCGACACGGTGGCGGAGCCGAAGCCCCAATTAGTTTAGCTCCTTTTAAGCTGGCGTTACCTAAAGGAACGGTAACCCAAGCTGGATTTAAACCAGTTGTTTTTTAAGATTAACCGAAATAAGGTGCCTAAGCTTGTTGTAATTGAAAAAGATACCCAGGTTTGCGACCACTGAGCTATTGGGCCATTCTATTATATTTAATTTTATTTCTTTTATATAATAAGTAAGTAATGAAATAAAATAAAGAATTTATTTTTAAAATTATATTTATATTAAGAACGCCGTTACCCGATCTAATTTAATTATTTTTAAATATATTATTTTATTTATAGGTGTTAGTAGATAGGGTGATTTACTGTTGGAGGTTGAAAAGATTAAAAGGGCTTTAATTTGTGGCCTTAGGATTGCAAGAATAAAAGAGCTGAAGTTATATCTAGCTGCTTTCCCCCCCAGTTGGAAATAAGGAACCTAGAACTAGGACATATTAGAACTACAGCCTAAAGAATGCAACATAATTTGCCCACATGGTAGCATCTTCTGGTTTTGTTTCTTAACATCCTGATCCACCTATTTTGTGTTGTATTCGAAATACCGCTCTACTTCGGTACAAAAGGTTAGGAACGGCAGGTTCGGCGTAAGGGCGTTTTGAAGCAAGAAAACTGTAAAGGTTCGACTTTGGAAAAGGTTTTGAAATCCCTTTAATCGCTTCGAACAGGACTAAAGCGTCTGCATATACAGGGCCGTTGTCGATTAGAAGTAGAGGCTCGTCGACGCGGTGATATCCGAAAAGATTCGAAAGAGAAAATTCGAGAAAAAACCCCAAAAAGAACCCCAGAAAGGACCAGGAAAAGCCAAGATAGCAACTGGAAAAAAAACAGCGTTTGGAAAAAACGTAAAAGGTTAGCCGGAAGGCTTCGACATGGAATAAATAATAAAGGTATTCGCCAAGCTGTCGAGCAAAAGCGTTACGAAAAAAAAGGATACCTACCTGGACTCGAAGGATTTCGATTTTAAGCTTAACGAGGAAAATCGGCTATAAAGCAGTGATAACTGGGAAATGTGGAAAACGACTATCTGGGTAACCCTAATAGCGGTTGGGTATCGTAACGGTAATTCGGCGAAACTTATCCATATTGATAAAGCCAAATTGGCCGCCACGGTTGTTGCCAACGTTAAGAAGCTCTTATGGTAATCGTCACTGGACTTACAAAGGGAACGACGGAAATAATTAAGGTATATAACAACTTTGTCGCCGAATTTCGAAGGAAAAAAAAAAGTGGCAGCGGCCATAACGCGAAACAGAACCGATAAAACAAGCCCCTATAAAATAAGAAAGGTTAGCCACTTTGCTTTATCTATGGTAAATACGGATATATAACAAAGGATTACCCGAAAAAACAGAAGCGTAGTAATAAATATAAAGCTAGCTTCATCCCGGAAGGGCTGCAGGATTTATACAGGACGGATAAAAAAACTTTTTAAGGCGACGGCGAGGTCTGGATAGCTTTTAGCAACCCTAGGGCCATAAGGGCGTATCGGCAGATAGGGTAATTTATTGTTGGAAATTAAAAAAATTAAAAGGGCTTTAATTTGTGACCCTAAGATTATAAGGACAAAAAAGTTAAAGCTATATCTAGCTGCTCTCCCCCCCAGTTGGAAATAAGGAACCTAAAACTAGGACACATCAGAACCATAGCTTAAAGAATGCAACATAATTTGCCTATAATAGGATATTATTTTATTTATTTTAATAATAAAAACTTACCGGTATATAAAATATTTAAATAATTTATAAATTAATTAATTTAATACAAGGTCGTTAGGTTTAAGCTATATTATCCAGGCTAAGCTAAAAATACAAAGTAATTATATTAATAATTAATACGATAAATACTTTATCTAATATTTTCGAATACGGCAATTATTAATAATTTTTACGGTAACGATAAATTATATCTCGGTTGCAAAAAGCTTTATCCCGAAACTAACTGTTACGTAATACCGATAAGCTTCGACCCTAATAAACCTTATACCTTTTAACTAGTTTAATAAGGGGAATTTTAAATAATAACTTAGAAGATATTAAGCTTTTCGCAGTAAACCTTAAATCCGTATAAAATAGCTGCTTTACGACCCTTTACCAGTTTTACGATTAAAAATATTAGATATTAACCAGAAAAAAGGGTTAAAAACTTTAAACCAGCTACTTTCTTTAACCTCGATTAATTTCAGGGCTTTTTAAACCTTTATTAATTAAGATAACTAAAACATACCGGCCAAATCTAAATATAAAGTCCTAATATTCCGTACCTCCGGAATCTTAACGGAAACGGTTTCGATTAAATTATTTAATTTAAATAAAATAATTAGCCAAACAAAATATATCGATACCTTTATTAATATTAATAACTTATCCGAAAAAAATCGGGTTTTACTTTTAATTTTCGGATACGATTTAATTTAAAACAGTAAAAATAATTAATTTTTACGTAAACTTATATCAAAAAATATCCGGCTTATAAAAGAATTACTGGCAAAATTGGAAAATAACGATAATAAGCTTAAAAACGTCGAAGTTTAACTTTTAAATCGATATAAGGAAGATTATAAACAATAATTTATCCGGCTATTCCGGATTGTAAAAACCGTCCAGAATTCCGTCAAAAATGGTTGTCGATAGGGGCATAACTGGGCAGTCTGTAAGGTTAGAGTTTAGTAAAGCTTAGCAACCGATAACATAATCTATATATTTATTTAATTTAGGTCTACGGTTACGTCTCCTTTAAGGAGAATTAATTAATTTAATAATAATATAATTTTTATATTTAGGATTATATTGTAAGTATTTATAAGTAAATTATGTTACATTTTTAAAACTATAGTTTTATTCTCTCCTGGTTCTAAGTTCCTTATTTCTAATTAAAGGGGAAAGTAGCTAAATATAGCCTTCAGCTTTTTTATCCTTATAATCTTAAAGTTATAAATTAAAACATTTTTAATCCTTTTATCGCTTTAATAATAAATTATCTTATTTACCGATACGCCCTTATAACTCTAAGATTGCTATAAAGCTATCTAAACTTCGCCGTCGCCTTAAAAACCATTAAAAAATCTTTCTATTCGTCTTATATAAATCCTTTAACCCTTCCGGAATAAAGTTAATTTCGTATTTTATATTATGCTTTTATTTCTTCGGGTAATTTTTTGCTATATATCCGTATTTATTATACTTAAAGTAAAGTAGCTAGTTTTTCTTATTTTATAAGGGTTTATTTTATCGGTTTACGCTATAACTATTATTTTTTTTTTCGAATTTCTTTTTCGAAATTCGGCGATAAAGTTGTTGTATATCTGATTTATCGTTATAATTAAGTACTAACGAAACATTCCCTTTATTCGGCCTTTTTAATCGTTATTATAATCCCGAATCGAATTAATAAATATGGTAATTTATTATTTAGCGTTAATAGGTATATCGATTTCGTTATACCGCGGTACTAGGTTTTTAAAGTCGATTATATAGTTTAACGCCGATTACTTCTTAAAGTTCTATTTAACAAATTAAAGCTAGGTTTAAAAGTTTATTTTCTAATCGATACCTTTTACTTTATATAAGCGCTTTAATACCTTAATTATTTCCGTTTCCTTTATAAATCCAGTAACGACTGTTATAAGAGATTTTTTAACGTTAATAATAATCGTAACGGTTAATTTAGTTTTATTAATATAGGTAAGCTTTGTCGAATTACCGTTACGGTATTTAACTACTATTAAGGTTATCTAAATAACCGTTTTCTACATTTCCCAGTTATTATTACTTTGTAAACGATTTTCCTTATTAAACTTAAAGTCGAAATTTTTTAAATTTAAGTACGTTTTTTTTTTCGTAACTAACGCCTTTATTAATTATTCTATATTAAAACTCTCCGGTTAACTTCCTATATCTTTTTCAAACGCTGTTATTTTTCTAATTACTATCTTAGCTTTTTTTAAGTCTTTTCTAGTTTTTTTTAGTTTTCCCTATACTTCTTTTTCGAAAATCTTTTTTTCGAAACCTTTCGGATATCACCGCATCGACAAGCCCTTTCGTTTCTAATCGATAACGGCAACTACGTACGCAAGCGCTTCCCCAGCGACTAAGGGGACTTTAAAATTTTTTCCAAGGTCGAACCTTTGCAGATTTCTTACTTTAAAGCACCCTTACGCCGAGCCTGCTATCGAATCTAAGCCTTTCGTACCGAAACGGAACGGTACCTTAAATATAATACAAAATAAATGGATCAGGTTATCAATTTTACTAAAAGACGAAACTAAAAGATGCTGCCATATAGGCAAATTATATTGCATTCTTAAAACTATGATTCTATCCTATCCTAGTTCTAGGTTCCTCATTTCTAACTAAAGGGGAAAACAGCTAGATATAGCCTTCAGCTCTTTTGTCCTTACAATTCTAGGGCTATAAATTAAAGCCCTTTTAATTCTTTTAACGCTCTAATAATAAATCATCTCATCTGCCGACAGTATTAAATTAAAAACTTTTATCTTATACTCTTTATTATAAGTAAATATCTTATACGGACTTGAGGTCTACCGCGAAAAGCTTAATATTTTCTAAGTTCTTATCTGCCTTTTAAGAGATTCTCCCCGTTAAATCGTAAAGCTAAAGGGTATAAGATTTATTAGTGTTAAAGTTTATCGGTATTACGTAAATAAGCCTTCTAAGCCGGTATTAATTGGGGAATTATATATTTACGAGGCTTAATAGTTAGTTTCGGAATAAAACTTTTCGGAATTAAAGGATATAATTTATTAAAACTTTTTTAATTATTAATAATTACCGTATTTAAAATAATTAGATAAAATATTTATTTTATAAATTAATAATATAATTAAATCGTATTTTAATTTAACCTGGATAACATAACTTAAATTTAATAATTTTATATAATTTTATTATGTCGTAAATACTTTATCCGAAAATATATATAGTATTTATTAATTAAAAGCTTTTTAAAAAAATATATAAAGTTATTAAATTTAAGCCGTATTATTTAGGCTGAGCTAAAGATACGAAGTAATTATATTAATAATTAACATAATAGATATTTTACCTAATATTTTCGAATACGGTAATTATTAATAGTTTTTACGGTAATGATAAATTATACGTTTCGGTTACGAAAAGTTTTATTCTGAAGCCGATTATTACGTAATGCCGATAAGTTTTAACTTTAATAAACCTTATGCTTTCTGGTTTTTCGATCTAGTAGGCCTTATATAAAGTACTTTATAGATAATGATTTAGAAGATATTAAGCTTTTTGCGGTAAACTTTAAGTCCGTATAAGATGGTTGCTTTATAACCTTTTGCCAGTTTTACGATAGCTATTTTTAATCTTAATTAATCCCATAATTTTTCGAATTTTTATTAATTAAAATAATTGAAATATATGGGGCAATTCTTATTATCAGATACCGGTATTCCGTAATTGTAAAGTTTTTACGGAAAATATTTTTTTTAAAGTTTTTAAATTTAATAAAGTTTTGGAACGAGTTAAAAATATCGATATTTCCGTCGATTTAACCGATTTTTCCTAAAACAAATCGGATTTTGTTTTTAATTTTCGAATCCGATTTAATTTATATAAATAAAAATAATTAAAAATTGGACGATTTTATAGTGAAAAATATCGACCATATAAAGAAATTATTAGGAAAGCTGGGTATAGGCAGTAAAAAGCTTAAGAATTTCGAAATTTAAATTTTAGTTCGATATAAGTTGGAAAATTACAAACGATAATTTGTCCGGTTATTCCGGATTGCGAAAACCGTCCAGAATTCGGTTAAGAATAGTTATTAATAAGGGCATATTAGAGTAGTTTATAAAAAGGTTAGGGTTTAGTAAAGCTTAGTAACCGATAATATAATTTATTTATTTATTTAATTTGGTTTTACGGTTACGTCTTTTTTAAGGAGATTTAAAAAATATAAATCCTATATTAATAACGATTTTTATTTTATATTTTTTATTTTAATTTAATTTAATTTAATTTATTCTTTACTCTTTAAATTCGGTTAAAAAAATCTTAATTATATCGGCCGATTTAAAACAAGCTATATTCTACTAAAAACTTATTAAATACATGTTTCGTAAACAACTTAATTTAAAATACCGGCATTAAAACTTTATTTTAAAAAAATCGGAATTAAGTAATTTTCTATTTTCGATCGCCGATAAGAATTATAATATTAAAAATAGTAATATTATATTTATATTTACTCTTAATACTATCGAATAATAATAAACCGCCGACTTTTCTAGTACGAACATACCCTTATTTTCGTTATTTAATTCCGATATAAAAGTTTAGAATAAATAATTATCGGGGTGGAATCCTTTAGCAACCTATACCCTGTCGTTTCTGATGTCGATAGGAATCGCTTAAGAGGTCTTTGCTTTGTTGATAATTCGAACAAAGCAGGAGCGCAAAAACGGTTTCAGTTAGTGTCCATACTTCTCCCCCATCCTCTCTCTCCTGCACACTAACAACAACGGATCACACTAGGCCGCAAAATTCCCACAATCCTCTGTCAACCGGTGAGCGTCTCTCATACCAGATGTCATACCAAGCGTTTCTGCAGATGTCACAGTCAATATATAGCGCTATTGCTAGCAATGCAATAGCGGCGTCGCTTTTGCGACAGCAGAAATGATTGAAAATTCGAGAGGAGGACACCCTTGGCTTCTGGACCGGAGGGGTTGAAGGAGAGAAAGATGCATGTTATGGGCCAGACACAGGGCCTTTGCATGAAGAGCTCTGCCAGGTCGACATAGTAATCCTCCATTTGGTGATGTATCGACCGGATGTGAGAATAGGCCCGATGGTTGTAGTAGTAGATCCTGCCCATCGAACGGAGAACGACAGTGCGCTGAATCACAGGCACGCTGACGCCTTGCACTGGCCGGAGACGCTCGTAGGCTGCTGCCTCATGCTCGAGGTCCTTGATGAAAGCCCGTATCGTGCTCTTGCTAATAAAGATATAGATATACTCCAGATAGTTCACCTAGAAAAGACACCCCCCGGGCGGCCCCTCTCCTAACTCATGATCCCGTCATCAAGCGATTGTTCCAGCTGTTTCCAGAGAAGTTGGAGTCACTCAGTATGATCAACGGGATGACGGGCATGGCGGGCATTGGGACAATTGCTGTGTCTGCGGTGAAGTGCCACATTGGGGCATTCTGGATCGAGAAACTCTCTTCTGGCCCTGGGAGGGCGATTGACAACCTCACCACCGCGGTGACCGAGCTGTCGGCCAATGTGAAGCAGCAGTCGCAACAGCTGAATCAAGTGTCCAGCAGCTCAACCGATTGGCGCGGCGAGTCACGCTAGAAGTATCTCCTTCCATATTGGGCCTGGTAGATGACTGTTATCGATAGCTGGTTGCAAGATTCGACCAAATCCCCGTCGCTCTGCAATCTTGTCGTTCCATTCTAGCAGCATGACGTTATAATAATCACAAGGCCCGTACCGCCGAGTCCTAAGCTCCGCCGAGGAATCTCTATATCTCTCACACTCAGAGAGGATTATCACTTCGAATGAATCTTCGGAATCGAAGAAGGTGGTTTCCTCGAAACCGTCAAGCGATACATAGCCGCATACTTTGCCGTTTCTGCCACGTAAACGACCCTGACCTCTTAAGACATCCACATCTGCTATCTTATAAAACACGGCCAGAGTCCAGAATTGCAAGAGCGGATAGGTTCGCACAGGGCCAGGCAATGACAACTCTTCGGTCGGTGTCGTGCACGCTGTAGCAACACTGAGTGGAACAACTGGCTGAAAAGTTCGTCTTTGTCTGTATCCGACGTAAGACAGGTCGTGAGTCGGAAATGTCTCGTTCGCAGCTGGGTCCCACACGAGATCGGTTTTGCCTGAAGCGCTTCTCTTGTACCATACAATCCAAGTCTTGGTAGCAAGCCACTCGTTCAGATTGGTCTCAGGCCGAATACAAATCCGACCCTGCCACCCCGCCCATGAGTAACTCGGAAAACCTTTCCGACGGCGCAGTATCTGACCCCAGGGCATAAAGACAATAAAGGCGTCCAATGACCCAGTTGGTAGCCCTTGGAAGAATCGATATTTTACTTTCTCCGATAGGCGCCTGGTTACCCCAGCAATGGCACACAGTACATCATGTTGGTTCGTTAATGCTCGCTGAGTGTAGTATAGAAGCATTTCCGAGTAGTCGAGTAAAGGCTCATTCATAAGGAAGGCTTGCCTTAGGAAAGACGAAGTGTCTAGCGACGGCTTGACCGTCCGAGGATGATCGATGCAAGATTCCGAGTATTCTGTGCGTCGGCAACGAAAATAGACTTTGTTATCCACGAAATATAGAGCCCGGCGACACAATACTTGCTCTTGAAAACTGGTGTTGTAGTCAGCACAGGTTCTGCACTGTTGATGATGATTTTACATACGTCCAGGCTCTCCAACTGTACGCTGATGCGTCTAAAAACTGGTCCAAACTTGCATATACCCCAAGATGCACTCCTGGCTTTACCTCCAGAGTAATCTGAGATGACTTTCTGTTCCATTCTTGGACACCAGGTAGGCCTGCGTTAGCATCGTGCCCAGAAGCAGCAACGATGGTCAACCAAGATCGCTCGTAGATTTGATCCATTACATTTAAACCTCGCTGAAGGTCTTCCCAATCATTTTGCAAGAGGCAAAAAGAATCAATCCAGAGATATTTGAGGCTGAGCTTTCTCACTAACGTAATTGCATCAATAATCGTTCTCGGTAATGCATACCAGGCGTCTTCGATCCCGCCTGGAATGATTAGCCTCTGCAAATTCGTTTTGGTAAGCCTGAAGTTCGATATAGCACCCCACACGTAGCTAAGCGCAACGTATGGGCGGAGATCTCGAATCTCAACCACGCGGTTCTCCTCGACGTCAATGAGGCGAAGAACGTGGAGTCCCGGGAAGGCTTGTTCAAAGGTCGATGGATGCTGCAGCATGCAGTCGTCGAAGTGCGTTGTCGCGCACGTGGAAATCCAACGAGAGACTCTGGAGACGTCCAATTCGGCTGGAACCTTGCGCCGAAGAAAGTAGCAATCATCCGCGATTTCCGCAGTGTCCGACTTGCTCCCGAAGCAGATCCATCGATTTCCGGGTTTCGTAATGTCAATAAAGAAGGCGCCCCTTTCACCGGGGCCCGATCTCCAGGATAAGCATATATCCTGCTCCGGTTTAATGTGGCTTGGCCTCAAGACATCTTGTCGATGGTTCTCATAGCAAGCATCCTTGACGAGTATGCAAAGAGGACAGCGACATTCTTTAATATGGGTCCAAGAACCAAGGCTGTATTTCGGGTTACCTTTTTGTTTTCGAGATTCTTGTAGAAGTCTGTCATAGCTGAGAGGGACCTTAGCACAATAATCACACAGTTTCTCTTTTTGGGCCATTAGGTCGCGTTGGTAGCAGTCTTTGCTTTCATTGATCATGTCAGACTGAGTTGCTGAGTTAGGAGCAGCAGTTTTGACCTTTTTTTCGGGGAAAGTGATCAGCCAAGCAACCTCGCACTTTCGCTACAACTCACAGGGGTATTCTTAGTTACCTCCACCGTCTCACTTGTTTCCATTACAGGCTAGTATGTAGATTCCCATAGAATTTGTATGGAAATCTACATGTTTCTACATATCTATAAGTCGTCACCACCATAACCTGTATACAGCTTTCTAGCAACCCGCTAACAGCTGTATTTCGTGATTTTCCAATATGGGCCTAAAAGCCCAGCTTCGATATATCAAAAATCAACGCCTTCGCGAGACGTGTCACGGCCTGAGGCCTCAAGCCGTGTGGGGACGGCCGGAACAAGACTCAGACAATTACCGACGAAAAGTACAGGTCACGTGACATGGATCCGACTTCAGCTTGCAATACAACTTGGTTACCCAGATGACCCTTTGATCTGCTATTACCAGACGTGACTAGTACTTCGTTGCTCAGATTCCCACGATACTCTCTGCCAACATAAACCGTACGACTTAGGTTTAATAGTTGGTTAAACCCCTAGCCGTCACAAGACGTCGCCGTCAGTTAAAGCTGCTAAACGCCTTCAACAACGTTAAAAACGACCCCGAATTATCGGTCCCCTTCCTAGGAAGCCCCTTCAAAAGCGCAATCCCAATATAAAGCATGGCCCTAAAGATCTACGGGGACCTCACCCTATCAAGAACCTTATACGGGACAATAAACATAAGATTCAAGTACTGAAGAAACATTTTCCAAATCTGACCTACTTAAAGCTCGCCAGGATGACGAAGAAGACCTGCCGGCAGGTCCATTAGCGTTGAATATACCGTTAATACCGATACGCCCTGGACCGAAGAAGGCATGGAAGCTTCTGCCACCGATACCAACTCAGAAGCTTCTGCATTTTCTTGAACATTGGCCTTATCGTCGCGTATTTTGGGATGACCTTCGATGCCTCGTTCCTGGCCTTAAACGGTACGAAAAGGATGTTATCCATCGTACCCTTTCAGGCCTGGGCTTTTATCGTAAGGTTAAAGGCCGCGGGAAGCTCCCTTTATACGCTAGCGATAAGGCATACAGGGCCGAATTATGTAAAGAATGGCTTTAAGCCCGGCCTATACGAAAGGCCCCGTTGGAACGAAGTCTAATATGGTCCGACGAATGTTACGCAACAACCTAACCCTGCCACTGCCAGTGGCTAACTTTCTATGACGTCGAAGACCCGAATGCTTTTAAATACTTTCGCACCTAGGATTTTTATAAGTAGATGTTCTGAGGATGCTTTTGAAGGAGATATAAAGAGTTTTATTATATATAGCCCAAGGGCTAAGGATGTACTACTGCAGAAAAATACAGTGCAATAATACTTCCCATAGTTAAGGAATTCAGGAATCGCTTCCCCGATACGCCCATATTTTAGCATGACGGCAGCCCGGCCTATTAAGTAAAGCGTACGTATTAAAAGCTTAACGCCCTTATAATTTATTTAAAAAATTTCGAAAATTATAAATATAAACCGTAAACCGTATATATTAACATCGAATTATTTATATAGACTTTCTTAAAGAATTAAAATTCTATATTTTTATAAACCATTTATAAATTATAAAATTAAAATAAAATAATAAGTATTTTAATTATAAAAAAGCTTTTTAACGGAATTTTTAACGCTAAATTATATTTTCGAAGTTATATTAATAATAAAAAAAATACTTTTTAATTCTTTAGTTATAAAGTTTATAATTAGGAATTTTAAAAGTTTTTATTAATTTAAAAATTCTTTATAAAGCTAATAATTACCTTACGTTTTATTATAAAACTTAAAATTAGTTTATTAAATAATATTAATAATTTTTAGCGATATAATTTAATTAATTTATAATGTTACGTAAATATTATAAACTTTTTATTTAAATTAATTAATTAATTTAATATATTATTTTAATTTATATTTTTCGGCTACTTCTTTTAGTTGTTATTAAAAAACGTTTCGAATATTATTTTACAGTTAATTATATTTTTAAAGTATATTTCGTTAAAACTTCGAAACTCGATATATATAAAATCGAACTTTTTTTAAATATATTATTTACGTATTTACTTTATTTTAATAATTAGTAAAACCGCTTATATTACGAAACTATAAGATCTATTTAAAGAAAAATATCTGTCGGGAAAAGAGTATAATCTTGGCGACAGCTTTATAAATTTAATTATAGATGAAAATATCGTTAAGATAGTTAATAAAAGCCGTATTTAAAAAAAGGCTTAATAGGGTTAAAATATAATTTATTAGAATTAATAATAAAGTTAAGCTTTAATAAATTACTTAAAAGATTTCTATTTTTATTAATAAATAAAAGTAAATAAAATATACGGAGGTTTTATAATATAAAAAAAATCGAAAATTAAATATTAAGAATTTAAATTATATTTAATTAAATATCGTAACGAAAACGGTCGACTTTATTATTGTATAAAATGTTTTTATTTATATAAAGTAAGTTAAACAAAGTATAAAAAACGTTTAAACTTTTTTAATAAGATTGGTTTCAATGATTTTTAATCTTAATTAATTTATAATAGAATAAGTAATACTTTTTCTCCCTAGAGGAGACGTGACTGTAAAACAAAATTAAACAAATGGATAGATTATGGTATCGGTTATTAAGCTTTACCAAACCTTAACCTTTTTATAGCCCCTATCGATAATTATTTTTAACCGAATTCTGGACGGTTTTCGCAATTCGGAACAGCCGGACAAATTATCGTTCGTAATTTTTTAGTTTGTATCGAGTTAAAAGTTAAATTTCGAAATTTTTAAGTTTTTTGCCGTTTATATCCAGTTTTTTTAATAATTCCTTTATGCGGTCGATATTTTTTATTATAAGGTCGTTTAATTTTTAATTACTTTTGTTTATATAAATTAAATCGTATCCGAAAATTAAAAGTAAAATCCGATTTTTTTGGGAAAAATCGGTTAAATCGACGGAAGTATTAATATTTTTAATTTGTTTTAAAGTTTTATTAAGTTTAAGAATTTTAAGAAAAACGTTTTCCGTAAAGATTTTATAATTACGGAATACCGGTATTTTATAGTAAGAATTACCCGGTATATTTTAGCTATTTTAATTAATAGGGATTTAAGAAAATGTCGTAGGATTAATCGAGGTTAAAGGTGGCTGGTCTGGAATTTTTAGCCCTTTTTCCTAGTTGATATTTGACATTTTTAGTCGTAGGACTGGTAAAGGGTTGTAAAGCAGCTATTTTATACGGACTTAAGGTTTACCGCGAAAAGCTTAACATTTTTTGAATTATTATCTGTAGGGCATTTTGTATAAGGCCTATTGGATCGAAGAGCTAGAGGGCATAAGGTTTATTAAGGTTAAAGCTTGTCGGTATTACGCGATCGGTTTCGGGATAAGGCTTTTCGTAACCGAGGCGTATAATTTATTATTACCGTAAAAACCATTAATAATTACCGTATTCGAAAATATTAGGTAAAATATTTATCGTATTAATTATTAATATAATTACTTCGTATCTTTAGCTTAACCTGGATAATACGGCTTAAACCTAACGACCTTATATAAGTAATACTTTTTTATAAAAAGTCGTATATACGAAAATAAATTAAAAAGTGTATTAAATAATTAAACGAAAAAGTAGTTAACTTATTATTATTATTATATTATTATTAATATAAATAGTATTTAAAATTCCAGATTAGAAAAGTAAGACTAAGATAAATAAAAGAAATAAAGTAAAAGTAAAAGATAAAAGGCCTAAGATAAAAAGGATTAAAAAGAAGAAATAAAAAAATAAAATATATACTTAAAATCGAGGTAAAAGAGGCTAATTAATCTATATTAGCCTTAAATATTAAACGCCGAATTTTAAGAATAAAAATTGAAATAGGCTAATTTTTATACGTACGATATAAATTTAAGATATAAATCTCGCTTTTTATTCGTAAAATAAGTAATAAGTTATACGATTTTATATTAGGCCGATTATTATATAATAAAAGTGTTAGATTAAAGTTAGCGATAACGTAGCTTATATATCGTCTAATATTATAAATAATTTAACTTTTAAATTTATTAAATTTTAATTAGTAAAATTCTTTCGAAAATATCTATAATTTAAATTTTCTTTTACCTTTTATTAATATTACTAAAGTAAAGAGAACTTTTTAACATTATTTATACCTTTTTATATTTTTACTTAATTAAATTTTAAAGATATTGTTTTTATATAATCATTATTATAATAAAGTTATTTATATAAAAGAACCGTAATTACTTTATTTTTTACGTAATTTTTAAGGTAATATTATAAACGTAAATTCTTTTAATATTATTACCTAGCCGTTTTTTAAATATTATCGATCTTTTATTAAGTAATAGTAAGAAAGATTAAAAAAGATAGATTTAAGATATATTAATATAATAAGTATCTTTTTAATCGAAGATAAGGTAAAAAGATAACATAATTAAAAGGAATTTACGTAGGAATTTTCAGTTCTATATAATTAAAAAAATAGTATTTATAAGAAGATTAAAATTTATAAAGGTTAATTACTTAATATTATTTTTTATAAGGTAACCGAGTTTTATTAAATTTTTTTCTTAAGTTAGTATAATTATATTATATTATTTAAACGTTTTAATTTTTTCTACGAATATTTAAAAAGGCAGATTTAAAAAGTATAATACCGATTAATAAGCAATAAAATAATTAGGTATAAAAATATTAAAGTAGAAATATAAGGAAAACGATAAGAAAAGAATTTAATTTTTCATTTTTTATTAATAAAAATAAAAATTTAATAAAAATACTTTCGAATAATATGTAAAGTTGTTAGGTTTAAACCGTATTATCCAGGCTAAGCTAAAGATACAAAGTAATTATATTAATAAATAACACGATAAATATTTTACTTAATATTTTCGAATACGGTAATTATTAATAATTTTTACGATAAGGATAAATTATACCTTAACCCTAAAAAACCTTATTTCGAAACCGATTATATAATACCGACAAGTTTCGACCTTAATAAACTTTATACCTTTTAGTTAGTTTAATAAAAGAAATCCTAAATAATAACTTAGAAAATATTAAATTTTTCGTAATAAATCTTAAGTCCGTATAAAGTAATTACTTTACAACTTTTCGTTAATCTTACGATAATTACGTTTTTTAATTCGATTAATTTTAAGGCATTTTTTTAAACTCTTATTAATTAAAATAATTAAAATATACCGGCTAAATCCGAATATAAATTCCTAATATTCCGTATTTCCGGAATTTTAACGGAAACGATTTCGATTACGTTATTTAATTTAAATAAAATAAATCGGTTAAATAAAATATATCGATATTTTTATCGATATTAATAATTTCTCCGAAAAAAATCGGATTTTATTTTAAATTTTCGAATACGATTTAATTTAAAACAATAAAAATAATTAATTTCTATATAAATTTATATTAAAAAATATTTAACTTATAAAAAAATTATTAGCAAAATTAAAAAATAACGATAACGAATTTAAAAATGTCGAAGTTTAACTTTTAAATCGATATAAGGAAAATTACGAACGATAATTTATCCGGCCATTCCGGATTGCAAAAACCGTTTAGAATTCCGTTAAAAATGGTCGTCGATAGGGGCATAACTGGGTAGTTAATAAAAAGATTAAGGTTTAATAAAGTTTAGCAACCGATAATACAATCTATCTATTTATTTAATTTAGTTTTACGGTTACGTCTTCTTTAAGGAGAACTTTCGAATAATATATAAGAGAAATTAGTTATATATTAAATAGATTTATTATTTTCGGCTGTTTTTTATTTTAATAAATATTAATTAAAGGTTATATTTTCTCGATTAATATTAGTTATTCCGAAAATACTATTTTAAAGATTTAATATTATATAATATTAATTAGTTTTTAAAATAAATATAAGTATTTAAAAGGTATTATATATACTAGCTTTTATATTTATTACTCGATAATTTCCTTTAACTTGTTAAATTAGTATTTTTCTACACTCTTTTATCGTATAAAAATTTCGTACCCTTTTTTTTCTTTTTTTTCTTTATCTTTTACCGAAATTTATTACTGCTATTATAACGTATTTATGCCTTATATTAAATTACTATTTTCGATTTATAATTGTTAATTTATTATTTAAAACGTGTATAATTTCCGTTTTTATAAGTTAATCCTATATCGATATTAACTAAAAGATTATTAAACGGGTATTAAATTAAATAATTTCGATTTCGTTATATTTCTCTTTGTTCTTCTATTTTCTTTCCGTACTTAAGTTTATAAGTTTTAACTATTAAAAATATTAATTTATATTATTTTATTATTAAGAATTTAACTATTTATTTATTTATTTTTATAAATCGATATTAATAAGTTATC
Source organism: Monosporascus sp. CRB-8-3 (assembly GCA_004155055.1). NCBI lineage: Eukaryota > Fungi > Ascomycota > Sordariomycetes > Xylariales > Monosporascus > Monosporascus sp. CRB-8-3. Next base: position 87,658 of record QJNZ01000373.1, read on the forward strand.
CGCTTATTTTATATATATATTTTAAATATTTATCTTAATATTATTTCTTTTTTATTAATAACTTAATTTAATTTCTTTTATTACTATATAACTTTTTTAAAAGTATAATTATAACATGTTCGTTTTTTTATAATTAAGCGTTTATAACGTTAAAATATTTTAAAAAAATAAAGATATCGTAAACGTTATACGTTATATAATTAAAAGATATTTAATATTTATAAATACATTAAATTTATAAGTTTTTTACGTATAATTAAGTAACTTAAATAATAATCCTTGTTATAATTATTATATTTTTAATAAAGAGTAATTTTAACCGGTGTATTTAAAAGAGTTATGCTATTCGCACATTAGTTTTTTAATAGAAGCTGCACATTACTTTTTTTACACCTGTCACCGGCCCGTCATATATTTGACGGCCCGTTTAATATCATAATTCTTTTTTTTTTTTATAAATCAATTGCCCTTATAAAAGCGACAAATACCATATAATAATCGTCCTAATGCGATATATACGTGTTAAGATATTAATCGTTCTTTTC
>QJNZ01000374.1:0-87859 GCA_004155055.1 Monosporascus sp. CRB-8-3
AACGTTGGTGTTGAGAAATGGACGATTAAAGATAGATAGTTGGAATGGCGAAAAAAGTCTCTCGCTCATATGTGTCTCTCGCTCATATGTGTAGTACGTTATAAAATTTTACGGAAAAGTTTTAAAACGAATTAAATATATCGATACCTTTATCGATTTTACCGACTTTTTTTAAAAAAAAAAAATCAGATTTTATATTTAATTTTCAGATATAATTTAATTTATATAAGGTTTTTAAGTTTAAGCTATATTATCTAGGTTAAATTAATATTACGAAGTAATTATATTAATAATTAATACGATAAATACTTTATAAAATATCTTCGAATACGGTAATTATTAATAGTTTTTACGGTTATATAATCTAATTTATAATGATAAATATACTTAAAATTTAAACTATTTTATAGTAAATAATATCGGCTATATAAAGAAACTATTATAAAAACTAAATATAAATAATAAAAAGTTTAAAAAATTTTATTTTTAACTTAATATAAAAAAAATTATAAACGATAATTTATCCGGTTATTCCGAAGTACGAAAACTATTTAAAATTCCGTTAAAAATAAATGCTAGTAAAAGCTTATTTTAAAAGCGTTAATAATATTATTTAAAATTACTTAAATTAAAACGTTAGTAAGAAGGTTAGGTTTTAATAAAGCCTAGTAACTAAGATAGTATAATTTATAAATTTATTTAATTAAGTTATACGATTACGTTATTTTTATAACAATAATTTAATATACTTCTTTTAATTTATAAAAGCTTAATTATAATATATTTTTAATATTTTTATTATATTTATATAAATTTTAAAAAAATAAATTTATATTATATAAAGATATTTAATAAAGCTATTACGATATTTTAAAATTAAAATATAGATATTATATAAAAACTTGTAAAATTAATTTAACTTTAATTTATATTAAAATCTTAATTTTATTTCGTAATATTTCAATTTTTTTAAATTTAGTAAATATATATTAAAAAAACAATTTTATAACTTTATAATACGTTATTTATTAAGAATTTTTAACTTTATATATAATTTTACGTTAGATATATATTTAAAAACTTTAAATATAAAAAAGAATTAGTAAATATATAAATATAATAATAATAATATAATCTTAATAGTTTAATAATTACGAACCTCGGTATCTTTTTTAATTCTAATAAGCTTAGAGCTCTTATTATAATTAAACGTATGAAATAATTAATTCGAATCCAGCTTAAAATACTAGGTTTTAAATAGCGCTAGCTTAGAAATAAATTAACCTTAGAGCTTCGGCTCCGTTACTATATTAGCGACAACTAGAATAGTTAAAGACTTTATAAATTAATTAAATTAATCGTATACGTAATTGTTTATTACCGTATTTTAAGACTTTTATTAGGTTTTTTTATTCGGCCTTATAAGAGGTACGATTTTTAAAGGTGCTTTCCTATTACGTTTATATAACTAATAATATAAGTACTTAATATAATAAATTAGCTATATACTATATATATATAGCTAGATATTCGGGTAGTACTAGGCTTTTATAATAATAACATTAATTTTTTAATAATTTTTAAATTCGATTAAATAATACTTTTCGTAATTATCGAAAAAGAAAATATAGAAATTTTAATACGTATTTTAATATATTTATTATTTAGTTATTTTTACTTTTAATAACGTTTTATTTTAAAGAAATAGAAATTACTTATATATTAATATAAAATATTTTTTTCTTATAAAAATAATAAGTTAAAATAAATATTAATTTTAACAATTTATAACTTATATTAATAAAAATATTATTAATCTTTATATTAAATTTTATTATATATATATATATATATATTAGTATTAATTATAATTTATTTTATTAAAATTGTAAATATTTCTATTTATATTAATTTCTCGTAATTATAATTTAAGTATATACGAATTATTTACGAAATATATTAAATTTTCGTATAAAATATTTCATTAATTCTTTTAAACTTAATATTAGCAATTAGTACTTTTAAATACTTGCGGCTAGTATATCTAGGCCGTAGTTACTATCTAGAATAACCTTTATCTAAGAATTATCCTTTATATAGTTAAACGTATATATAAAGGTAATTACCTTTAAATTTCTTTTTTTAAAATAATTATAGATTATTTATTAGATTTTTCTATTAAATTATTATGAATTATTAGTATAATAATATTTTTTTATTAATTAGCAACCGTAATACGTTAAACAAAATAGTTATTTATAGGTTAATTTAATAAAAAAAGTACGAAATTTAAAAAGGAATTATTTAATTAATTTAAAAAAAATAAACGGCTAATAATAGCGAACGAGTAGTAAAAACGTATTTTAAAGTAATTTACCTAATAAGGGTTTCGTTTTTATACGAGATAAAACGTATATAAATAACGACTTATTTTTTATTATTTTATGATTTTTTTTATAATTAGAAAATTCTTTCGAATAAAAAGTTTACAATAAAGAGGAAAAATAAAAGCTCGTAATAAATATAACGATAAAAAAAAATTAATTTTAAAATTTCTTTAAAAAAAGTTTTAGATATTCTCAAGTATTAATTTATATAGATTTAAAGAAAACGTTAATATATATATTAATTAAAATAATATTAAAAATTTAAAACTATAATTAAAAACCGATAATATAATAAAACGATACTATAATAAAACGAATAAATTATATCGTAAAACGATTATTAAATATATTTTGATTCGTGAACGTATTTTAATAAAAACATTTTAATTAAAAAATAATATAAAATTTACGAAATATAAATTTTTATAAAAGCTTTTTATAAAACGTTTAAAAAGCGGAAGGTTTATGAAAAATTCTTATTACCGTCGAAAACAACGTACAAAAGATTAATCCCTTAAAAAAAGGTAAAACTAAATTAAAAATAGTGTATTTAAAAGTTTAATTAGCCGAAAAAAAATTACGTAAATATATATATAATATAAAAATCTCGGTAATTCGGATAAGTTATTTTTAAATTCGTTTAAAGGTTCTCGTAAATAAAAAAGCCGTTATAATAATTCTTTTAATATTCTTAATAGCTTTTTTAACTTTAATAACTTAAATAATTTTAATAAATTAGTAGTTTATTTAAAAAATTTAGAATATTTAATAATAAAGATACAAAGTTACGTTAAAAACGTTTTAATTTTTTACTAAATAAGAAAAATTATTTAATAAGCTGGGTTAATTAGAAATTTTAAAATAACCTTTTAATTTTTTTTTTTTAAAAATTAATTATAAAAATGGAATAAGGCCAAATAGCTTAATATTTGCGAACCTAAGTATCTCTTTTAATTGCCATAGGCTTAGGCACCCTATTATAATTAATTGTAAAAAGCGGCTGGTTCAAATCCAGCTTAAGCCCCCGTTCCTTAAGTAGCGCCAGCTTAAAGGAGCTAGATTAATTAGGGCTTCGGCCCCGTTACCGTGTCGGTAATAATTAAAGCGGTTAAGGGCTCTAAGAACTAATTAATTAAATTAACCGTATACGTAATTAATTATTATTACCGTATTAATAATCCGTATTACGTTTTTCCGGCCCTTAGTTAAAAAGGAATAGTTTTTAAAAAGGTACTCCTTGGTTGCGTTTATATAAAACTATTTATATATATATTGAATTGGGTCGGGGAGACTTAGTTCTGCTTAGTAGGTATCCGATAAGAAGATTACGGGCGAGCGCATGGTGAGAGCAGTATGCAAGATAACGCAAATCTGTATTAATCGGTGTTAAGACCGTAAAAAAAGTGTGTCGACGATGATGAACAATAACGGGGTTGCGCCCGAAGGAAAAGAGCTCCTAGAAATACCCTTAAAGCCAAATGGGACTGATTAACTAGTCCTGAAGCTAAGTCCCTAAACCCTGCACCATTTTAATATATATATACATAGCTAAATACCTTAATAGTACTTTATCTTATAAAAACGGAATAAAGTTAAAATAATTTAATTAATTATATTACGCGAAAGTTATTACTAGAACATATAAAAAGGTACCTTTAAAATTAATTATAAGTGTTAACAAAAAACGAAAATATTAAGAATTTTTAAAAATTTTTACGTAATTATAATTAAAGCTAAATAAAGGTTCTTTTAAAAAAAGCTTAGTAAAATTATATATAATAAAAAAGATTTCATATAATATATTATAAATTTAAAAAGTTATTATAAAAAGTTAAAAGTTATAATATAAAGCTTAAATTAGAAAAATAAATTATTATATTTCTTATAATAATATAAAATCGAGTTAGTAATTAATATAAAATCATTTAATTAGTACTTAAATAGAGTAATTATTTTTTCTAATAATTAATTAACGATTTAAATAACGGATTTTATAACCGTATTAATAAAAAACCGGAAATTTTATAGCGCCTAAAAAAAGACAATAATAATAATAATAATTCTTGAAATAATAGACCTTTATAAAATAAAAATCGAAAATTATTTTATTTTAATAATAGTAAATACGGATATTTAGCGAAAAATTATTTTAAGTTATAAAAAGAAAAAATAATAAAGGAAAAAGAAAAGAAAAACGTAATTAACGTTAAAATAATAATTTTCGTAACATTTATAACGGTAATAAAAACGAAAAGTAATTTATTATTATCGGTTTAAAAAATTTATATCGATTAAACGGAGAAACTTTTAACGTTTAAATTAAAAAATAATAATTTAAAAAAAGTTTAAAAAGCTTTAATAATTAAATGCTTTAAAATTTAAGTAATTAATCGTTTTAAGTTATAAATAAATAAACGTTTTAAAGAAACTTTTATAAAAAAAGTAATGTTTTTACAAGTTTATTTCGTTTACGAAAACGATTTAAATAAGTTACTTTAAAATTTAAAAACAAAAGTTAATATTACGAATAACGTTAATAATTTTTAAAAAAATACCGTAATAAATGTTAAATTTAGGGAAATTTGAATTATAACGGATAAGAAACCAGGAATTATTATTTCTATTAATATCGTAAAATAACTTTTAAAAAAGTATAATAAAAAAAGAAAAATTATAATTAAGTATAACGTGCTATATATATAAGCGAGAGACATATATAAGCGAGCCGCTTTTTAGTATTCCGTAATAATAAATTTAAATAATTTAATAATAATATATCGCATTAATTTAAATTAATCGGATTTTTCTTAGCTAGATATATTTACAACTTTTTTATAAGTACGCGTATTATATCCGGGCTTGTCGTAAACGTTGTATTTTCTCTTTTTCGTTTCAACTTTTTTATAACAACTCCCTTTAATTGTTATTGGCTGTATTTTTTTATTACCTTTTTATTTCGGCTAAAAGAGTTTGTTTTTTTATATAATAAGTATTTCTTTTTTTTTAAAAAACGTTTACTTAAGATATTATTCGTTTTATATAATTAAGCGTTTTTTTTTTCGGAGAAAAGCGGCTTTATATAATAGTAATATGTAACTTTTTATTATAAAATTAACCGATTTAAATATTTTTATTAACGAATTACCTTAATAATTTTTGATTTTCTTTTATAAGTATCGGTTTTATTTTGTTATTTTATGGATATTTTTAAGGGTTTTCGTAAGCGGGAAAATAAAACCGGCGGAGGTTAACAGAGAAATAATTAACGTAAATATAATTAAAAGAATTTCGAATTCGGAAAAAACGTTATTAGGATCGAATAAAATAAGGTTAATTTTCGTAAATTTAAATTTAATATTATCGGATATTATGGCAATTTAAAATACGATATAAAAGCCGGCGAGAATATTTTTTTTTAATAATATAGGTATAATAACGTCGTATTAAGTTTTCGATATACCGCGAATAAATACGTTTTAAAATTAAAACTTAAAAAAAATTAAAAAATTAAAACCGATACGAAAAATACGCGGGTATATAAAACGTAATAATATCGTAATTAACGTAATATTTATCGAATTCTATTAAATAATGGTTTTCGTAACCGTCGAAGATAAAAAAACGTTTCGAATTTTTCGTACGCGTTTAAATATATTTATTAAATTATTAAATTTATTTTAAATTTAATTTATTTATTATTATTTAATACGATTTTTTAATTAATTATTAATAATAAATTTTTACAATATTAAAACTGAAAATAATCTTTTTATTATAATATTATATAACGGTATAACTTAATTTTAGGAATTAATAATTTAAATAATTAGAATTTATTTTTTATTTTTTTTATTACGTTTATTTAAGCTTATTACGTTTTTCGGTAGTAATAATTATTATACCCGTTATTATAAAAAGTTTTATTAAAAATCTAATTTCGTCGAAGTTATAAATATCTTTTTTTCTAATACCGTATTTCGTAATTATAACTCGAATAAATTCGAATTATTTACGAAATATTTTTAGATTTTCGGATAAAATCCGTTAATAATCGATTTTTCGATTTAAACGCGTTTAAAACTTTTTTTACCGTTTAGTAAAGTTCGACGCCTAGTTAACTTTAACGCGTTCCGTAGTACGTTAAGTTAATAGTATATTAGCTATATTTTTAATATGCTAAGGCCGGATAAAAAACGTTTACGTATTTAAATTAAGGATTCGGTCGATAATCGATTTTTTTTCGGTCGGCGTTAATTTTTATAAAGGAAAAATAATATCGGCTTAGGCGGATTTACCGTTAAAACGGTATATTAAAGTAAAATATAGAACTTTGTAAGCAAAATTAAGATTTCTGTAGTTGATTTTCGAGTTTCGTTTTTTAGCCTAAATAGTTAAATTTATTTTTATTTTTTTGTAAGGCGTTTTATAACGTTAATAATAAGAAATAGACGATTAAAGATAGATAGTTAAAATGGCTAGAAAAGTCTTTCGCTTATATGTATTTCTCGCTTATATATATAGCACGTTATATTATATATTAATATTTTTATTATAAATATTATCCGGGAAAACATTTTTCAAATTAGGAAATTATTTAAATCGTAACGTTTTAATAAGTTCTAGTAAGATTTAATTATTAATAATTAATTTTTTTAAAAAAACTTATAACTGTATAAAAAACCGAGATTTATTATTAAAGTTCTAGATTTAATAAATAATAAAAACTATTAATAAGGATACGCGTTAAAAAAGATATCTGGTAATGAAAATTATAATAATAATAATTTAATAGATAATTTAAAATACTTATTTTCGAACGTTTTTAAAAACAGAAAAGGTTTAATAACGGACGAAATATTTTTTTTAATATTACCAGTTTTATTATTCTACTATCGAACGATTAATATAAATTATTAAATATTTATAAGAATAAATTTAAACCTTAATAATATAAAGAATATCTTTGATATTACGTATAACGAAAGAAAATACGGATAATATTATTTATAAAGTTTTATTAATAAGGAAATATATTAAATTAATTAAACTTATTAATTTTAAAAATAAAAGTTATTTTAATTTTATTATAAACGATTTATTATAGTATAGAAAATATTATTTAATTAAAAATAAAAATAAAATTTAATAAAATTTATACGTATATATTACGAAAATTATAAAACGTTTAAAAATGTTATTATTAAACGATAAAGATAAACGTAAAAAATATATAATATTAATCGAATATTATTAAAAGGTATTAAAATAGAATAAATTATATAAACTCGATAACCGTTATTTTTAAATTTACGGTAATAAAGATATAATTTGATTAATAAAAATAATTAAATTAAAATTTTAATTATTATTATAAAATATAAATATTAAAAAGCGGTAAATTATTTATAATATTATATATTATTATTTACGAAAACTTAAAAAAACTAAATAAATTTTTTAATCTTAAAAATATTATTTATTTATTTTTATAATTCGTATAAAAACGTTTAAAATACGCTTAAAATAAGGCGTAAAGATAAAAAACGAAAATAATACCGTTATTTTAAAAAAAATATAAATTAAGAAATTATACAAAGTCAATATTAAAAAAGTATTCGAAGAAATTATTTTTAAACTATATATCTTAAAGGCTTTAAATTAAATTAAAAATTAAAATTATCTTTAATTTAACAAAAAGCGAAAAGAATTTTTTTATTTTATTTTAAGTTATAAGCGTTAAATACTAATAAAAATATTTATTAAATTATCTTATATATTTAAAAATAAACAAGGTTAATTAATATATTAAATATTAATATTTAAAGAAACTTTACTAATATAAATAACGGCTTACTTTTTAAAAAAATTATACTAAATTTAAAACTAAAAATATAATTTAAAGCTATTATTATAAAAATTAAAAAAACTTTTTATATCGAACGTTTAAATTTACGTTTTTTAATAAGGTTATTTAAAAATATTTTATAATTATTAAATAAATATAAAATACGTATTTACGTAAATAGATTTATATAATGCAAGGTAAAATGCTATTATAGTATCTAGCTATATACATATAAGCTAATCCGTTTACTACATATATATACATAAATAGTTCTGTATAAACGCAACCGGGGAATACCCCTTAAAAACCGTCCCTTTTTAGCTAAAGGCCGGAAAAACGTAATGCGGGCTATGTAATACGGCAACTGATAATAAGATATACCCGATTAATTAATTAGTTCCCAACGCCCCTAATCGTAACTAGTTTTAAACCCGACTAGTTCTAAACCCCAGTTACCCCTTAATTGTCGCCGACACGGTAATAAAGCCGAAGCCCCATAATTTAACTCCTTTAAGCTAACGTTACTTAAAGGAACGGCAGCTTAAGCTGGATTTAAACCAACTATTTTTTACGCCCAACCGTAACAGGGTACTTAAGCCTATCGTAATTAAAAAAGATACCCAGGCTTATAACTACTAAGCTATTAAGCCATAGATTTATATAATAAAAAATAATTAAGTATAATAAAATCGTAATAAATATCGTTAAAATAATATATTTAATTTTTTTAATAACGTTAACTGCCTTTTTAATATAATATATATTTTAAATAAATTTTATTATTTCGTATTTTAACTGTAAATTAAAGGAAAATATTTATATAAAATAAATTTCGATATTTAAAGATTTTTTAATCCTTATTTAAAAAATAAAAAGATATAACATCTTATACGATTAAGCTGAACATACGATTAAGCTGGACACTTTTTAACATTTCGCGATAACAAAATCTAATTAATCAACTATAATATATTAAATCTATTTAATATAATCGGATTTTTTTTTTACTAAACTTATTTACAGCTTTATTATAAGTACGCGTATTATGTCCGGGTTTATTACAAACGTTATATTTCCGTTTTTTTATCGTAACTTTTTTGCGACAATTATTTTCGGTTATTGTTAATTGCGATTATTTATTATTACTTTCCTTTGTAGCTATAAAAGCTTGTACTTTTTTTCCAGTAAGTATCCCTTTTTTTTTAAAAACGTTTGTTTTTGGTTTTCCGGCATTTACTAAAAATATGGTTCGTTTTGCGCAGTAAGCCGCATTTTTTCCGAAAAAAAGCGTTTTCGTATAATAGTATTAAGTTACTTTTTGTTAAAAAATTAACCGATTTAATTATTTTTGTCAGCAAATTACCTTGGTAATTTTTAATTTACCTTTATAAATAACGTTTTTATTACATTACTTCGGTAATATTTTTAAAAGTTTTCGTAAATAAGGAAATAACGGAATTAGTAAGAGTAAATAAAGAAACGGTTAATATAAATATAATTAAAACTTTTAATTCGAAAAGGACGCAATTAAGATCGAATAAAATAAGGTTAATTACGGTAAATCCGGATTTAATATTATCGGTCGTTATGGTAGCTTTAAACGCATTTTAAAAACCGGCGATAAAATCTTTTTTGATAATATAAATAACGTAACGTCGTATAAGATTTTCGATATATAACGAATAAATGCGTTTTAATGGGGAGAAATAGGATATATCGAAAGGTTAAAGCAAATAGAAAAAATTAGCTAATATATAAAATATAATAATGTTATAGTTAACGTAATATTTTTCGAATTTTATCGAATAATAACTTTTGTAACCGTTAAGAATAAAAAAACGTTTCGATTTTTTCGTATGCGTTCGAATATAATAATTAAAGTATTAAACTTATTTTAAATCCAATTTATTTATTATCTAGCCGTTATTGTTTATAATAACCTTTTAATTAGGTGGGAATAAGTTATCGGCGAATTAACGAAAAAAATCGTTTTTTCCAGTAAGGATAATAAATAGGGGTAAGGCTTAACTTTGAAAGTTAATAGCTTGTATTACTGTAAATTATTCCCGATTTCCTTATTGGGCTTATTTAAGTTTTTTACGTTTTTCGGTATTGGTAATTACTATGCCCGTTATTATGTAAGGTTGTTAGGTTTAAGCCGTATTATCCAGGCTGAGCTAAAGATATAAAGTAATTATATTAATAATTAATATAATAAATACTTTATCTAATATTTTCGAATACGGCAATTATTAATAGTTTTTACGGTGATAATAAATTGTATTTCGGTTGCGAAAAGCCTTATTCCGAAGCCGATTATTGCGTAATGCCGATAAGTTTTGACCTTGATAAACCTTATGTTTTTTGGCTGGTTTGGTAGGGGGAATTTTAGATAATAACTTAGGAGATGTTAAGCTTTTCGCGGTAAACTTTAAGTCCGTATAAGATGGCTGCTTTGCGACCTTTCGCCAGTTTTACGATAGCCACCTTCTTTAACCTTGATTAATTTCAGGGCTTTTTAAACCCCTATTAATTAAGATAACCAAAATATGCCGGCTAAGTCCGAATATAAAGTCCCAGTATTCCGTACTTCCGGAATTTCGACGGAGACGGTTTTAATTAAGTTACCCGATTTAAATAAAATAATCGGCCGAATAAAATATATCGATACTTCCGTCGATATTAACAACTTATCCGAGAAAAATCGGGTTTTACTTTTAATTTTCGGATACGATCTAATTTAAAACGGCGGAAATAATCGGTCTTTACGTAAACTTATGCTAAGAAATATCCGGCTTATACCCGTTATTATAAAAAGCTTTATTAAAAATTTAATTTTATCGAAATTGTAAATATCTTTTTTTGTAATATCGTATTTTATAATAATAACTCGAATAAACTTAAATTACTTACGAAATATCTTTGGATTTTCGTATAACACCTTTTAATAATCGATTTTTCGAAATAAACGCGTTTTAAGTTTTTTTTACCGTTTAATAAAATATAACATCTAGTTAATTTCGATACGTTTTATAACGTATTAAGCTAATAATAAATTCGTTATATTTTTAATATATTAAAACCGGATAAAAAGCGTTTGTATATTTAAGTTAAGGATTTAGTTAACAATCGATATTTTTTCGGTCGGCGTTAATTTTTGTTTAGGAGGAATAATATCGGTTCGAGTACGTTTACCGTTATATTGCGTTTGTAAGGTAAAATAAAGGACGTTATAAATAGAACTAAGTTTTTTATAATTAAGTTTCGGGTTTCGTTTTTTAACCTGAACGGCTAGGTTTATTTTCGCTTTTTTTATAAAACGTTTTATAATGTTAATATTAAGAAATATACGATTAAAGATGGGGAGTTGGAATGGCTAAAAAAGTGTCCAGCTTAATCGTATGTCCAGCTTAATCGTATAGGACGTTATAAATTTTTTTAAAAGTTTTTGAAATTAATAAATCTATTATATAATTTAATATAAACCGATACTGCTTAATAAGAAAAAAAAAGAAATATTTACTTAATAAAACTTTTATTTATTAATTTTAAATAACGCGATATATTATAATGTTAAAATAATAAACGTTATCGCTTTATACGTAAATAATATTTTATTTTTCGATTTTAATAAATAACGTTTTAATAATATTATTAAAAAATGAAAAGTTTTACAATTAAAATTTTAAATAATACAAACTAATGTTTATGTATATAAATTATCACGTTTTTATAAATAAAAAATATTAAATGAAATTTATAATAATATAATAGTAGTATTAAAATTATTTAAATTAAATAAAATAAATATTAAATGATATTATTCGTAAAACATTATTTAAAGTATATTATAAAATATAATAATATAAATAATGTTATTTTAAATTATAATAATAAATTAAATATAATGTTTATAACGTTAATTTAAGTAAAGTTTATAAATAACCCGTTTTTTAAAAATTAATAATATATTAAAAAATTATCGAAATATTTAAAGGGTATATTAAATAAATTTTTAAGGTATTAGAAATTATAAAAAAATTATTTAAAACTTTTCGAAATAATAAATATAACATTTATAAATAATTATAAATTAATAAAATATACGATAAGTTATATATTTTTTAAAATTAAAATATGTATTTTATAAATTTCGAAATTATAAAATATTATTATTAAATATATTATAGAAATAAAATACGTAAAAGTTAAAATAATAATTAAAAAAATAATTAAAATTAAAACTTATATTTAAAAATATTATTTTTAACGTACTACATAAGTTCGCGAGCTAAACAATTTCGCGAGCTGTTTTTTGGCACCTTTTAATAATAAATTTAAATTAATTAATTATAACATATCAAATTAACTAAAATTAATCGGATTTTTTTTCGCTAAACGTTTTTATAACTTTTTTACAAGTATGCGTATTATATCCGGGCTTGTTATAAACGTTATATTTTCGTTCCTTCGTTTTAATTTTTTTGTAACGATTACTTTTAACGGATATTAGTTACATTTTTTTACTATCCCCCTTTTTTTCGGCTAGGAAAGCTTGTTCTTTTTATATAGTAAATATCCCTTCTTTTTAAAGACGTTTGTTTTTAGTGTTTCGACGTTTGCTTAAAATATAGTTTATTTCGTATAAAAATAATAAATTATTTTTTGTTAAAAGATTCGCCGATTTAACGATTTTTATCGGCAAGTTACCCTAATAATTTTTAATTCTTTTTTATAAGTAACGTTTTTATTTTATTATTTTTTTATTATTTTTAAAAGTTTTCGTAAACGGGGAATAAATGGAACCGGCAAAGCTTAACGGGGAGACGGTTAACGTAAATATAATTAAAGGAATTTTAAGTTCGGAAAAAACGGTACTAAGATCGAATAAAACAAAGTTAATTTTCGTAAATCCGGATTTAATATTATTAAACGTTATAATAATTTTAAATACGTCGTAAAAACCGGTAAAGAAATTTTTTTTGGCGATATAAGTATAATAACGTCGTATTAGGTTTTCGATATATAACGAATAAACGCGTTTTAAAAAAAAATATGTTAAAAGATTAAAATTTATGCAAAAAATACGTAAGTATATAAAATATAATAATATTATAATTAGCGTAATATTTTTCGATTTTTATTAAATAATAATTTTCGTAATTATTAAAAATAAAAAAATATTTCGATTTTTTCGTATACGTTCGAATATATTAATCGAAATATTAAATTTATTTTAAATTTAATTTGTTCGTTATTTAGTTATTATTATTTAATGCGATTTTTTAATCGGTTATTAATAATAAGTTATTACGGAATTAAAATTTAAAATAATTTTTCCTTATTATAATAATAAATGGCGGTATAATTTAATTTTGAGAATTAATAGTTTAAATAATTGTAATTTATTTTTTATTTTTTATTAGGTTTATTTAAGTTTTTTACGTTTTTCGGTATTGGTAATTATTATACCTGTTATTATAAGAAGTTTTATTAAAAATTTAGTTTTATCGAAATTATAAACATTTTTTTTATAATGCCGTATTTTACGATAATAATCCAAATACGTTCGAATTATTTGCGAAATGTTTTTAGATTTTTGTATAATATTTTTTAATAATCGATTTTTCGATTTAAATACATTTTAAATTTTTTTGGTTATTTAATAAAATTAGATATTTAATTAATTTTAATATATTTCGTAATACGTTACGTAAGTAATAAATTCGTTATATTTTTAAAGTATTAATATTGGATAAAAAACGTTTACGTATTTAAATTAAAAATTTATTTAATAATAAATTTTTTTTTCGGGTAATGTTAATTTTCGTAAATTGGAGATAATATCGGTTCGGGCGTATTAATTGTAATATCGGGTTTTTAAAATAAATTCGGGGACGTTATATATAGAATATAACTTTTTAAAGTTAAATTTTGGGTTTCGTTTTTTAGCCTAGATGGTTAAGTTTATCCTAGATTTTTTTATAAAACGTTTTATGTTATGGGTGTTAAAAAATTAACGATTAAAATTAGGTAGTTAAGATGTTAATAAAAACGGTTCGCGAACTTGTTTAGTTTACGAGCTTATATAGTACGTTATATTAAAGAATAATATTAATACGTTTGAATAAATAAATAAATATATTCATAATATAAAAAAACGTTATATTTTAATTAAATATTATTACGTATATTAAAAAATCCGAAAAAGATTTTAATTTTTAGTACGTTAAAAACAAAGATAATTTTACCGACGGATTTACGAAATTACTTAATAAAGCGGATTTTAAACGGTTTATAATTGATTTAAAATTTAATTTAAAAAATCGAGTTTTTAATATAACGATAAATTACGTAACATTATTTTTAATAAAGGTTTTTAAAGTTTTAAATTAGATTTTCGACATTACGTAAATAAAGTTATTTAACGTAAAAAAGCATATCGGTTATTATTATTTTTAAGTATTTGTAACTAATATATCTAGGCCGTAACTACTACTTAAAATTACCTCTGTTTAAGAACTATTCTTTATATAGTTGAACGTATATATAAAGGCGATTACTCTTAAATTTCTTAAGTTTTTCCTAGAATAACCATACGCTATTCGTTAGATTCCTATATCTAATTACTATAACTACTAATACTTAAATATATTTTAAACTTTTTTTGCGATGTAATAAAATCTAACATTAATTAATTTTAGTATATAACGTAATATATTAAGTAATTAACTAATTTTTTATATATTTAATATATTAAATCGGATTAAAAACGCTTATATATATAAGTTAAAAATATTTATATAATAAATTTAACTTAATTAATATTAAGATTTTTTTATTATAAATAATATTAATTCGAAAAGCTATATTATAATATCGAGTTTTTTTATAAATATACGTATATTATACATAAATCAAAGTGTTTTTAAAATTAAAGTTTAAGTTTTACTATTTATCTTAAATAATTACATTTATCTTAATTCTTTATAATATATTTAATAAAATTAATATTTAAAAATGAATTTTAAAAATTAAAACGTAAAAAGGTTAAGAAAACTAACCGATTTATTTATATAGTCGATTTAATTATATAGTATGTTAAATAAAATATCAGATTTTATTTTAATAGTTAAACCGAGGTTATTAGTTTTATATAAATAACTTAAAAGATTTGTATTTTATTTTATAATTAATTATAAAATTAATAAATATTATAAAAAACTTTAAATAACGGATAATTATTTTATAAAATATTTTTAAAAAATCAATTATTTAAGCATGTTATAATATAATATATAAAGTACTTGCTTTTAAATTAAAATTTATATAATCCGTTAATAAGTTATATAACTATATACGTACGAGAAGTATAGGTAATTAACTTAATAGAACAACATAACTGATATCCTCTACATCTGACAGGCTTTGTCCTGGGTTACTTATTTCCAACTTGGGGGGAAGCAGGCAGATATAGCCTTTATTTTCTTTATCCTTGCAATCCTAGGCCACATATTAAAGAGCCATCCTATTTCGGCTATATTTTATTTTTCCTTGGCACCTTGACAGCTGTCAGCTTCCTGGTAACCTGTAGGTAACCTACTTATACCCCTTAAATTCCTGTACCTACCTGATACACCTAATTTTGTATATGTTTTATAACGTTTTTAATTAACATTAATATTATAATAATATATTTATAGTATTTTAACATTATATAAAGTACGACGTATTATAATAATATATAAAGAAATTAATTAATCCTTTGTTAAGTTAATTAGTTTTTAATTTTCCTGATTTTAGTTTCTTTTAAGATATTGTTAATATTATAATAATCGTAAAAATTTAACGTTAGGAGTTCCGTTTCGGGTTTCGTTAACGCGTTACCGCTTTATAACGCGTATTACCTGTTAATCCTTTATATCTCGTTAATACTATAATAGAAACGCGTACTTTAAAAAGGAAATTTGTAGGCGTAACGAGAGGGTGTTTTTGTTGTTAAGTATACGCCAGGTTGCAGGTAAGTATAAAAAGTAACAAAATATGTTAATAATAATAATTAATTAAAAATCGTACTTAAAACGTTAACGTTTAGCATATGGGTTCTAGAGCGGGTCTTATACAGGTTACCAGGAAGTCGGCAGCTGACAACTTATTTAGGAAAAATAAAATATAGCCGAAATAGGATGGCTCATATCAAAGCCCTTTTGATCCCTTCAACGCTCCAACAATGAACCACCACATCTGCTTACCGTAGCCTCAAAAATAGGCAGCCCGCTGATAGGGGCGGCCCCCCGGCGGGGTGTTGCCTTACTACGGAGCCGCACCCGGAATCACGGCGCGACCTCCGCAATCCCTTGCGCCAGATGCTAGACGAATCGAGTGAGAGTCATTCAGCGAACGTGGCACTGCCCCACTGCACTGCCTGGCATTCGGTCTCCGAAGTTCCCACGAAGATACCTTGAAATTCCAAGACGTAGGACATATGACTATATAATCACAGTCAAAATCAAAAGGGTGGTGCATATGGCTGCTCTTGTCTTGACCGACCACTGCTCTTCGCAATCCACATTCGCTCCTCTTGCTCTAGCTCGCTAACACTGCCAATTATCCAACCCATTCATTCTTAGCAACATGACCAACGACAAAGAAAACTTGGATGGCTATAATGTCCACGGCTCTAACCGCCCCCGTGCGGCGTTGCCCGGCTTCACAGAGCATGTCTTCACTTCCAGCAGCGGAGTTGAGCAGCAGATCCGCGTCTGGCCTGCTGACCCACCCCTGAGCTCCCCCGCACCCTTCGTCACCTGGACCCATGGTGGCGGGTGGTTCGCCGGCAACAACTTCGGCCCACTTGCTTGGATGCACCCGGGCATGCGAGCAAGAGGCTACCACCTGGTGTCGAACACGTACCGTCTCGGGCCACAAGTCCGGGTGGACGAGCAGGTCGACGACTGCATCGAGGCCATCGCATGGTGCAGGGCCAACCTGCCTAAGATCCTCGGCGCGGATAAGGTTGACGTGGACCGCTACGTTATCTGCGGCGAGTCCGCTGGCGGAACCATGGTCACTCTCATGGGCCACCGGAGCTTGTCCCCGCCGCCGAGGGCCATCATTGATTGTTACGGCGTCACGGATCTGCTCGACCTAATCGAAAAGCACGGGTGGAAGGGCGGCATTTTTCCTAGTTCCGAAGGAGATGCCAAGTGGGAGGGCGAGTTCTCCCAGGAGGAACTCGAGGCGTTCCTGGGTGATCGCAACCCGAAGAATATCGTCACCCAGTCTCTTTTCGGCGACGAGCACACTCGGCTCAAGGAAAAGACGGTGCAGGAAGCCTGGCTTGCGCCAAACTTCAAGTACACCAAGCGCATCCGTCTGCAAGCCGACTTGCACACCTGGCGCGTAGTCGTCAAGTCAAAGACGGCGCTGTCGTTTCTGAGAGGCTCTATCCATTCAGAAAGATTTTCTAACGTGGGCGACCTGAAGAAATACATTACGTCGGTTTCATCCCTCAGACTTCTCGAGGGTAAAGAGTCATATCCGCCCACGGCGTTCTTGCATGGGACGGGTGATGAGGCCGTCTCATTAGAACAGAGCAAGGCCATGGCGAGCAAGTTGCGTGAGATGGGTGTACCAGTCATCGAGTGCTATGAGCCTAATCTTCCGCATGTTTTTGATAACAAGTACACGGTAAGCATTCCCGTCATACTGGAAAACCTCGAGATCGTGCTGACTGTAGCAGAGTCCGGATGTCCCCGGCTGGGATACCTATATCCAGCCGTTGCTCGACTTTGTCAACCACCATGTAAATAAATGATGGTGAGGTCATTTGATGACTTAACTTGTCAAATAGAAGCCCCTACCATCAAGTCAACATTCCAAATGAAAATAGTTTAATACCAAGTTCTTTCCTAGTTCGAATTCACTGTTCAGCATTGACCAAATCGAATATTCCCCTTTGTCGAGATAGCAGGCGAGTCGCCGGACTTCACAGCCGCATCATATAGCGTATCCACACCAATGGAACACGCGTTGCTAAGCGTGAAGGCTCTCTGGACAGATGCTGATATAGGCTGGGCCGCTTGGAGAATAGATGACGGTCCACGACACGGAGATACTAGGGCTGACTCATGCCATACATTGACAAAAAATGAGATTACAGCGCATGCAACAAAACTCTGGGAGGGTAGGCGACCACATCCGCGACAGGCTGCTTCCTACATAGGTTTTGGAGAAGAAGCCTAATAAACATACAACATGTTTTCTCAGGTCCGCTGAGGGAACATCAGTGTGCGCGCGAATCGAAAGACTCGTTCCGAAAGGCATTGGTGCGCCCCCTAGGGACCGGTCTCCTGTGGTGCGTGAAGTGGGTGTTTGACTTATCTTACCTTCGTGACCTGCGTTAAAGACTCGAGCAAAGGACAGGCTACCGTTCCGTCGTACCATGCCTCCAATATAACCATCATTGGTGTGAAGCTCAGCGTATCCAGTCTTAGGGAATGCCACTGAGAGTTTAGACTTAACAGCCAAACTTATGGCTTCACCTACCAGCCCTGTTCCTAACGTTAGCTAGAAGTTCAGTCCTAGGGCGATAAAAGCTCACAGTTGCACTGGTAATCCCGATCGCCGTATCCATGGGCGACTTTAACACCGCCGTCTAGAAGTTCTCCAAGGATACCCAAATTGCGGCGACGTACGAAGTATCCTGTGGTAGGGAACGCTGGTACCTGTTAGGTATATATAGTCAATAGGGGTGTGAAGCACTTACCAGTTGAGGCAGCTGTACCCAAGACTGTGAAGTTGACGTGGCCGCCAAGCTCCTCCTGGATAGTCTTGTTGTCTGGGTACCCGGCAGCATACTTGGGGGGGGAGGGAACTAGGAATGGTGGCTGTCACATCAAAGACATTGTTCTGAGTACTAGTGAGCAGGCGGTTAGGTCTTGAAGGTGAAACACTTACCACCAGTGCTTTGTAAGGCTCTTGCATTGTTGCGAAACAACTCTTATAAGCGCCTGCACACGCCTCATTAGCTTCCTCATTACTACCGAGTTACTCTAGATCATTCCTGGCCTCCAGTGTTCGGCATCTCCCAATCTTGCTCTTGCAAGCGGGCCACGCATCTACTGCCGCCTTGTAGACAGTCTAGTTGATGATTTCCAGGCCGTATATATTGTTAAAAGCAAATTCAGGATAAAAGGGCATTTGAGTTGTGATGTCGATGCAAGCATTTACTAGACCAACAGTGTCGAAGTGCAGAGTAATTGCGGAGCTATCAAGAACTGCCTTCTACAATCTTACCGTTCTGGCCTAGACAATCGGAGAAAGTGGGAGCGTAGTGGCCGGCGTATGATTCACCCCATATCGAGAAGCTTCTGTCGTTCGGCTTGTACTTGAGGAACCTACGAACGTCAGTGTTTGAACGCCTGATAACAAGAAGATCATCATACTTTTGCCTCCGGGTATGCATAAAATGACAGGCGGCAAGAGCAGCCATCCCTGTGGTAGGCGTCGTATTCGGCGGCTCTTGCGAAGAGAGTTTGCCGGCTAAGGTGTGATAGTCTAGGTCTTCAGATATCTCTGCTGGTGTTACGTTATATGGGAGCAACGTCTGGTCGATTGTCCCACTAATGCTCTTGTCGTAAGAAAATCCCGTCTGAACAGGCTGGTCGAGCCTTTAGAATCGGGCGTTCTGTTGCAAGGGCCGTTCACCCCTATAGCTGCGGGGGTGGAAGGCGCTCCGGGGCCGCCTTGGAGCCAAAGTGCTAATGGTGCGTTCGCCAGATCCTTACGGGCTTCAAAAAACGGGAAGAACGAGTGTATATCGAAGTTACTCCCCTCCTCAAAATTTGGGATGTTAACATAACCAGATTACGATTTAAGTCCTGGGGTGGTTTCGCAAATGCTTGTCTTGAAATCATTAAAGGGCGCACGTAAGCTAGTTACAAAAGTTCACACACGCCTCTTTGAAAAACAGAGATACACTGGGGCCCAAAACTGAGTTAACTTCAAAGTTATCCGAAGTTCATAGAACTGCAGCTGCTATGGCAGCTGCTACTAACCCATTACCGAGCAAAAGGTGGCGGAAGAAGGGTGCTATGAGAAGCGTAATTGAAGTAGACTGGTTTTAAGAACTAAGAGTAATACGGGCAAGCATTCATGGTATTAGTCACCATGCCCAAGAAGCTATTTAAGTACTTTCCGCTTAATTATGGTCGTCAAGAGTGTGGGATTGTGTAATAGATATTTATGAGATCTATTAAATTAGACCATTCGTAAAGCTAGAGCCATAGCCTTCAGCTGTAGCGGTTCAAGTTCTTAATATTACTCTTGGTGTAATACATTACAATTTGCAACTGCGTGGGTTCCGACGCAATCTCGTTATCATTTTCGACATACACAAATCATCTCCTTACTGTAAGCGGTGGAGTAGTGTTTATGGACTTTGTTTCCCACATTGGTAATAAGATCGCTAGGCATATGTTCTACTAGATGGGAGTTTTATATACGTGTATTCGACTCTGAATTAACAACAACTTTTAGCTGTTATACCGACCTGCATGCCGATGATTTAATACCGTTCGTTATTAGGATGCTATGTGTCCATGGCCGTCTGTGCCCGTATTGTTGGTTGAAGCCTTTTCAACGTGCGCCCTTTCCAGAGATGTTCTAACCTCTCTGATCCTGCTCATTATTCCATCTAATTATCAGAAAACGTCGTGTTAGTAGTTATGAAATTGTGCCACAGATATAATGTCAATGTTGCAAAATGTACTCGGTTGTCCGCAACATGCTAAAATGATTTCCAGGCGCCCTTACCACGGACAAAACTTCCAACGACTCGTAGTCGAACCACCAGAGCCTGCTATCAGCGTCGGTGGAAGTCTGCGAACCATCGGGCGCGTCGACCGACCCCATCGCTTCCGAAGCACGTATCAACACCGCCCGAGACGGGTTGAATGTCGGTGGCCGATCCATGACAGAATCATGTCTCATGCAGCATCAAAACAGCGATTGACCTTTGCCTTGGTCCCCCGTGACGTCGTTGAGCGGTACGTTGGCCTCGCGCCGCCACGGTTTCTACAAGATTCACTCCAAGGGCACATCGAGTTGATTAGGAGAAGTCCTATCACCTGGATGAAGGCGTTTTCCTGAAGGAGTCAGGTTGCCTCTAGTGCTATCATACCACCGAGCGACCAACTTAATTATCCCTGCCGTTAATCTCTGGCTCCTTCCTCTAGGCGGCGTTGTAGAATAAGAAGAGGAGCGGGAGCAGTGGTACTCCCTATCAAGATCGGCCCATTTCTGATAGTTGCCTGGATCGCTTCGGCATACTCTTTTGCAAAGCTGCGGTAGCCCGCCGGTCGGCGGGCTTCCGCCGCCATGAAAGTAGAGATTCGGAATGCCGTATGTGTGTCTGTAAAACGGACCAAGTGTGTAGCACTGGAATAATATTAAATGTTCCGCCACCGTCGTGGATCAGTATCAATGGGGTATGAGATCTATGCCCTCGTAGCTTATCCAGACTTTCCAGCACGGCCGGCATTTTTGTGAGTAATTCAGGGACGGAGAGAGACTGATAGAAGGGTGTAGTGCCGCAGCCCAGAGCAACTTTCTCATGAGCGCACTCGAGGACTGGCACCGCTACTTCCAGCCTCACGTTTCTCGACAAGCAGTGGCGCCACCACGCATGACTAAGCAACGTTGCAGCGACCAGCTGAGACTACCCCAAGAATATTGGCTGAACGCGAGGTGTAGATCATGTATATGATTGGCTCGGTTCGGATCACAGTAAGCTCGGCCTGAGGTACCCCAATATTTCTTGGGAGCCCCCTGTTCGCCGAATTTCCCCCCAGGTAACATCTGTAAATTCCTCCTGTACTCCTTGTTTCTGCTTCCTCCAAGAACTAGCAAACCCGTCAGCTGTTGTCCATTTTGCACACTACTCCCCTTCATCCATTGCAATTCAGCTGCAATCATCATTCCCTTGACTCTCAAGCCAGCATCATGTTTGTGGCAACCAAACTCCGTGGTGGCATCGCCTCCCGCGGTGCCGTTAAGTCTGGCCGTTTCATATCCACTGCGCAGGGTAAGCTCCATCGAATACCCAATTCACGCAACGACGTGTCTTATGCACTATCCAACCACTCAATGCAGCTCCAGCTCCAGCTCCAGCTCGCATCCAGAGCTCCATCATCCGTCAGACTCGTCAGCCGGCCCTCCGCCATGGCTTGCTCCTCAACAGTGCCCGCGGTAACCTGATCTCCAGCATCACCCGTAATGCCATGCAATCCCGAGGCATTGTTGCTGAAACCACGGCTGCTGCTCTGATCGCTTCTGCCAAGATGCAAGGAGCTGGTCTTGCCACCGTTGGCCTCGCTGGTGCTGGTATTGGTATTGGTACAGTCTTTGGCGCCTTGATCCAGGGCGTGGCTCGCAACCCGTCCCTTAGAGGTAAATGTCCCACAATGATACATTGTCCTGAACACGTACTAACAGTCATTTGCCTAACAGCACAGCTCTTCGGGTACGCCATCCTCGGCCTCGCCTTTTCCGAAGCCACCGGTCTCTTCGCTCTGATGGTAGCCTTCCTGATGTTGTACGCCTACTAGATGTGGTATGGAGCATAGCATATCGTGCTTTGAGCGGTACATGGAAAAAGTATGAGTGCTCGTAAAACATGTGAAGTATAGAGTGGAACTATGGTAGCTTCAGAACACATTAAGCTGTTACCACTTGAAAATGACTGTGTCACTATGTCATCAACTACCGCCTTTTTCGACCTACCGGGTGTGGGTCCACACGAACCACCTCTTTGCGGGCACCATCCAGAGTTTTCAGAATCCCATGGATCGCCAGATGATCGGTGTTATCGATAACTGAAAGGTTAAGCGCACCAGTTACTTTTTTGGGACTCTTGAAAATTCCTGGAGAACCCGGGAGGTGGTCCGTGTAGACCCACACCCGGTAGGTCGAAAAAGGCGGTATCGCTCATTAGTTCCCCCCGCGTAATCCCCATAAATCCACCCTGGTCCCATTACGTGGCAATAGTGCCATTTAGAGCTTTGGGCCCGCGAAGCCGTGATCCTAGACGCCCCCGATTTCATCCTACATGCTGTCGCTTGACCGTCCTCGATCATTCCACCCGATTGTAAGTCATCCGCATCTCTCAGACAGAAGGCGACATTCCGTCATGGTGTCTTGCCAACGTCTAGCAACATGAGCAGCCCCTACGGGGGTGCAATAAGGACTAGCCACAATGCATCTCGAGCTCCAGTTTTAACCTTGAGTTGTGCAGTTCGCACATTAGAGCGTGTTCGTATATTAAGCAAGCTGGTGCTTATGGCCCGTGTCATCCCCGTCGATAAGTTAGTTGACTGTGGAATTGCTATGTTCGGAGTCCTTATTAAGCCAAGTTCGTATTTAATTATCAATTATAATAAACGCGTTCGGGCTTATTGATTAAAGTGTTTCGTTAAATTTAACCTTTTTTTTTTCTTAAGACGAGGTTATCGAACTGGTGAAGCGTCAAGCGGAGTGTGAGACGCTCAATGAGGACATCGAGGACGACGATGGCATCGAAGCGCGTTCAACCCACGAGCCTCCACTTGCCCTTACTGCCCAAACGTACGAATCGCTTGGAAAGAAGGCTAATCCAGTCAAACCGGGCATCAGGAAGATCCGGCACGCGTCGCCAAAGTCCTGGAGGGAGGAGGCGTCGGTTTTCCGAGGCAAGGTCTATCCTCACACGGTTCCCGACACTTGCGCAAAGGGCATTTAAGGCGGATCTGTATAGGGCAATTTGGGTTGACATTTCCTGGCGAACTTGATATTGGAGATAACAACGTAGTCTACGTTTCCATCGAGATGTGCGCGGGGCATCTGACACACCCTGATAGATGTGCACAAGCTGCCACCCGAAGAGGATGTCTGTCGTTGTCTCAGTTTCAGAATCATCGGTGGGGACTCTAAAGGGAGATCGTTTACCCATATTCACCAAGTCTAGGGGGGTGTTGGCGCATTTCGTGCGAATACCTTTGTTGATCTCCTCCTTTATCGGAAAGGCGACTTTAATCGCGGGGACTCTCCGAAGGTTTCTCCACCTCTAAAAGGGATGTCCGAAGGAACTTGAAAGATTTATAAGTGGGGGTTATACGTCGACACCTTCCCAGGCAGGTCCTGATCAAAATAATTGACACACTTTTGGCTAGTGGATGTTACGAAAGTGTGTCAATTATTTTGATGACGACCTGCCAGGCTAGAGAAGGGGGTTCATAAGGATGCTCCCTAGTTCTATTACATGTAGTGGCTTAGTTCAGCAGGATCTCTTGTGGCGTAACTGACGGTGGAGCAGTACTGAAAGGGAGCAAAGGTTGGGCAAATTGTTTAATGCCTCAGCAACCTGCATATCTTTTTATTTGTATCTGGTATTTTACTCTGATTCCGAAGCACAGCCTGCCAAGGCATTCAGGAATTCTCAAATTTCGTAAAGCCACGTACGTAATTGTGAGGAAGCGGCTCATTGCGCCCATTTACATGCTTTAACTACTACCAACCCATACCAGCTAATTAGGTACCTAGAATAAGTAGGCAAGGTAATGGGCTAATACATGTTGGAAGTAAAAAGACCGACTCCTACTATGGTGTTATGGGTAAGTTTAAAAACACTGCTAGGTATGCGGGTCATGAGGGCCACTTGTGATAACCCCCATCTTGGATTAGGAGTTGCAAAAGGACTGCAATTTTTTGCGTGGGGTTAACCCATGTCCAAGCTACACCTAATTTGTATGGCGTAGCTACTAGCGGGACCCACAGCTACATAACAGTGTTTTAAAACTTTTGCCCGATACCATAGTATGGTATGGCTGTTTGCGGCGGTGACATAGGTTAGTACAAATATCACCGGCAAATTTAGGTGGAATCTGATGTATATCAATGTAGGTTGATATGATTGGGGACTAAGGCCCCCAATCTTCTGTGCACTGATCAATTTTGCACTTGCCGCTTACTGCTGAGGCTAGTTCGCACCCGGGGAGATAAGTCGTTAGGAATTATCCCGCTAGGGGCGCTGCAAGCTATATAGGCTAAGACAATAGGCCTTTTCCATAACGGGAGCGTGGCAACGCTAAAAGGAGATAGCCAAGGTGGCCGAGTGGTCTAAGGCGGCACGTTCAAGATTTAACTTGTTCTTAACTCTCGTTAACGAGAGCCGTGCTAGAGAAATCTGCGCCGGTTCGAATCCGGTCCTTGGCAAAGTTTTTAAAGAAGCTATAATTTTTTTTTTTTTTTTTTTTTTTTTTTTTTTTTTTTTTTTTTTTTTTTTTTTTGTTTTTTTTACTTTTTTTTATTCCCGGTATATATATAAAATAGGTCTTAATAGCTTAGTGGTCGGAAGCCTGGGTATTTCTTTTAATTACTATAAGCTAAGTACTTTATTAAAATTAAGCGTAAAAAGTAACTAGTTCGAATTCCGCTTTAAACGCCGTTTTTTTAAGTAGCGCTAATTTAAAAAAGCTAAACCAAATTAAAACTTCGGCTTTATTACTATATTAGTAACAATTAAGTAATTAGAAGTAACTAGCTGCGATTAAAGATTTTAAAAACGAATTAATTAATCGTATACGTATGTAAGATATTAAATAGCTGTGGGCTAGAGTAAGGTGATTACCGACCAGTCTTAGAGCGGATTTTAAGAAGTAAGTGTAGAACTTCCATCTAACGTCTTCTACTAGGCCAGATAGTGTATTTATATAGGTGAGTAAGTCGGCGGCTGGTCGGTTGCCAGCCGCAGCCCCGTAAGCTCTGTATTTTTACAACGTAACGTCGAAGTTAATTTTTAATTTAACTTATATTAAGCTTTTTATCCGGCTTTACTTTTTTAAACGTATAAAAAATAAAAATAAAAATAAATTAAAATTATAAAAGGTACTTTAAGATTACCTTTATATAATAATTAATTATATTATATATATATAGATAAACACTTAATTAGTTCTTAAGTTAATACTTTTTCGTAGTTTTACGTTTTTAATCCGCCGTTATTTTTTTATAAAATTAATAAAAAAATTTTACTATTTTAAATAGTAAAATAAATCTATTTATATATAAATAAAGTATATTAAAACTATTAAGCGGAATAATAAACGTAAATATTAAAATATTTAAGGTTTAATAAAAATAAAAATATTTTAATATTTTCCTAAATAAATTACTAATAAATAAATACGTTTTAAATATAATATATATAGTTATAAATAAAGTATAAATTTAAGCTATATAAAGATATATTTTACTAGAATGAAAGTATTAAATATTATTTTATTTTATTAAACTCTTTTATCGAAATATTTACTTACTTCTTTAAAGTTTAATAATTAATAAAATAAACTAAATATAAGAATAATATTATCTATGTTTTATAGAAATATATATTAATTATCGGCAGATATAGTAATTTATTATTAGAGGTTAAAAGGATTAAAAGGGCTTTAATTTATAGCCCTAGGATTATAAAGATAAAAGAGCTGAAGGTTATATCTAGCCGCTCTCTTACCCCAGTAATCTAAAACTAGCAAACACAGGAACTACAGCCTTAAGAATGCAATATAATTTGCCTATATTAATTTATTAATTTAACTTTTTAATAATTCTTAATAAAAAAATAAATAGATATTATCGTTTTTATTATTTTAGAAAAATCTACATATTAAATCGTAAATCTATCGTATTTAATACGTTATATAATAAATTATTTCATATATAATTAAGACTTAATTTATAAAAATATGCGTTGTAAAAATATAATAATTTCGACGATTTTATATAGAAAAACGCCGCCGCATTAAAAGAGTATTAACGTATTTAATATATATATATATATATATATATATATAGTAGTCGTTTTATTTTTTATTATAATCCACTTATAATTGCTATAATCTATTTATATATCCCATGTTTATGTATTTAAATAAGGTAAAATTTTCGCCTTTATTTTATTTTATTTCTTTTTCATTAATTAGCTATACGAAGAGAGTTAGAGATTTACTACGTATAATACCGCCAGGCTATTCTTTACTATAAGAGACCTTACGTAGTTAGTTAATTAACTTAAGAACTACGCTAATATTAATAAAACATCTATACCCCTTTATCAGCTCAGCTTATTATACGTCTAAGCTGGGCCGTAGCCGTTACTATATAAAATGATACGTACGTATTAACTTATACACCGCCTTGTACTTTGCTACGCGATCACCGGAAAAGCTAGATGTCTAGTAATTAATAAATCTGTAATTTATTCCGCGGCTTTCTATAATAAATAAAAATATTATCCGTGTCTACCTAGGGTTAGCGGAAGTAGCGAAAGACCGAAGATAGCTATTTAAAAACAAGGACACCTTTTACATTAATCGACACTTATCGGCTGGTTAGATGTGCTATAATATACTAAATAAGAAAAAGCTACCTTTTGATCGAAAGATATATATTCCGTTACTAGGTTATATAAAAGCTATACCTATGTGAAAAATATAAGTAATTAGCTTAATAAAATAATATAATTAATATTTTTTTATTTAATAATTAAATATTACTAAGACGATATAAGTTATATATGTTATTAATTAAAATAATAACAATATTATAAACGTTGTCCGTTCTTTATAATAAATTTAAAAATTAAAACCGTTTTAAATGTAAATTTTAAGTTAAAGTATACGTTTTTAATATATTAAATTAATATAATTTAATATAACTTCGTATCCGAAAAGAAGATTTTATCTTTAAAAACGTATTAATACCTTATTTTTCGAAAAAAACTATATAATTAAAAAAATCGATTTTATAAATTAATTAACGATTATTTTCGAAATAATAACCGAAAATAAATTAATTTAAATTAGGATTTTACGACATATAATTATAAAAATCATAAGTACGATATTTTTTTTTTAAAAAAAATAATAAGTTTACGAAATAAATCTTAAAGTTAATATCTTTAACAATGAAAAAACCAAAATTTCTCCCGGGAAAAGTCTTGCGGAAATAAGATATTAAATTGGTTAAATCCGGTAAGATATACGATAGTAAGTTTCTAATTAATATTTAACGAAAATACCGCGAAAAATTAAAGTAAACTTCGAAAAAAAAAAATAAACGAATAAATTATAAAGCAATAAAAGATTATAACTTAAAAATAACGATATAATATTTTAAAAAAGAAAATATTTATCATATAAGTTAATAATTTATTTATAACGTTAACTTTTATTATAAAGATTTAAATACTTCTTAAAAAATCGAAATTAATAACAGTAAAATTAATTATTAAATAATAATAATTAACTTTTTAAATTACTAAACTATAACTTATTTATAACCTATATCGAAAAATATTAAAATTACGTTTCCGACAATTTATAAAATAGTCGTAAACCTTATTAATTAAAACGAAATTAATTAAGAAAATATAAAACTTAATAACTTTAATTCGTAAAAAGTTTTTTTAAATAAAAAGTAAAATAAAATAATCGTAAAAGGTTATATTTAAACGGAAAGGTTAATAAAAATATAAAAAGTAAAATACGTAAAGTATTTATTATAAAACGAATTTACGTTTATATTATATATTATCCCGGTGTTATTACGTATTTTTAATAACGTTTTACTATATTTCCGCTTTATATATAAAGCAATAAAATTAATGTATTAATAGCTTATTTTTAATTAATTTTTTATTCTAAAAGTTAACCGTTAATTAAATTTATAAAGAAAGTAATTATATAAAATATAAACTAATATTTAAAGCAAGTAAAACGTAAATTAATATACCTTTTAATTAATTATACGTAACGGTAAAAATATTTCGATTTATGTTTTAAATAATTTCTTTTTTAAATTTACACTTAATAATATATATTTTTTAATATAATTAACCGGTTTGTAAATTAGAGACTACTTATATAAAAGGGCGAAATATAAGTAAATAATAACTATATTCTATTTAAAGAATATAAAGAAATAAATATATTATTCCGAAACTTTAAAAATTACGGACGTTACGTTTATACGATATAATTTATCACGAAAATTTTACGTATAACTTAATATTACTTTAGTAATTTTAAAAAAAAAGTTATTAATAATTATTAAGATAATTTTTAAATAACGAAATTATTTTGTACCGGCGATAAAACTTTATCGTATTTATACCTGGGTTATTTAAGTTTTAAAGTAATTATTTATATCCGATTTTATACTAATAAAGTTAAATTAAAAATTTTAATTAGTATCGAATATTAAGCCTATAACAAAGCGAAAGTTAAGATGTAAATATATCGTAAATTATAAGAAAAAACCTTTTAATTAACATAAAGAATTATTATTAATTTTACGGATTTCGAAAAAAACTTAAATAATATAAACATATTATATTCGTTACCGATAAGATATTAGATTCTATTTAAGATATATATTTTAGAAATTATAAATAAAATATATTAATTACTATTTTCCGATTTTTTTTACATATTTCTTTTTAAAAAAAATAACGTTTTTCTATATGTAATTAATTCAGATGACGAGATTTTAAGGAATTATTAATTTCGAAATATATTATAGTAACTCTCTTTTAATATTAGTTTCAAGTTTTTAATATTTTATATTTAAACTTAAAACGGGGGTATAAAATGTTTAAAAAAAATTAAAAAGAAAACGATTACGATACGAAATAACGTTTAATTTTTTTTTAATTATATATACTTTTAAACCGGTAATATATTTATATAATTAATTTTTTTTTAAAAATGTTTTATTCTATTAAACTTAATATAAAGTTTATTATATTTATTTACCTTTTAAAAATAATATAGTAATATTTAATCGGAAATTATCAAAGTTTATTTACGGATTCACGGTTATATAATTTACGTTATAATAATAACTGTTATAAAGAAAAAATAAAGGTTTTAAAAATTAAAATTTAAGATATAAATCGGGTTTTTTATCGCTTATTAATTAACGAAAATTTACGAGATTTAAAACTTATTAACAGATAAGATTATAGCTATTCGAAACGTTTAATTTAATAAAAACCGATTTTCTCAAATAATATTAAGAATTTAAAAAATATTATTTTTATATTAGGGAAAACGAATTATAAAATCTATTCTAATAGATTAAAATATTTAATTAAGCTTATAGCTACTTATATATATATAAAGACTTAAACGGAATAGTTTAATTACTAGTTAGCTAAGAAATTTTAAATAAAGTAGCTATAGCGTCGAAAACGTATATATTAAGAAAAAATAAGGCTGCTTATAAAAGAATTAATTACTTGTATATAATCGTTATATTTAAATTATTATCGTTTTATACATTATTATTATTATTAACGTATATTTTATTAATTATAACGATGAATATATTAATAAATGAAATAAAAATAACCTTATATTTTTATTATATTTTCTAATTTAAAGTAATAATAAAGAACGAAAATATTTATAAGTCGAAAATTACTTCTCGTATATTTCCTACCGAAATAATATTATTAAAAACGATTTTAAGTTATAAAAAGCCGTATTTAATAGATGATAATTAACTTATTTTATATATATAATCGATAACCGACCGATACTCTACGAAAATTTTAAAAAATTAATTACTTAAAATATACGTTATTTTAATTAAAAAAGTTTTAATATTTTATTTTATAAAAAAATATTTAAGTCGTTAAATCGAGTATATAGGCGTAACTTACCGTTATTATTATGGGGTTATAATAAGTTAAATATATATCTATTAAAGAAAACATTTTATAAAGTTATAAAATTACCGAGAAAACTATTAATAGTTGCCGTGTTCGAAGATACTAGGTAAAGTATTTATCGTATTAATTATTGATGTAATTACTTCGTATCTTTAGCTCAGCCTAGATAATACGGCTTAAACCTAACGACCTTGTATAAAGTTATAAAAATATATAATTTTAATAAATTATTAATTAATTCGTTATTAAAAAAAATAGGTTTTAAGATATATATATAAGGTCGTTAAGTTTAAGCCGTATTATCTAGGCTAAGCTAAAAATACGAAGTAATTATATTAATAATTAATACGATAAATACTTTATATAGTATTTTCGAATACCGTTATTATTAATAATTTTTACGGTAATAATAAATTATACGCCTTAATTACGAAAAACCTTATTTCGAAACCGATTATTAAATCCTTATAAATACGTAATTTCTCGATTAATATCGGCTAGGAGGTTTATTTGTATAATATTAATAAACTTTAACCTTAATAAACTTTATGCCCTTTAATTAATTCGGTAAAGGGAATCTTTTAAAAAGTAATAATTTAAAAGATATTAAGCTTTTTACGGTAAATTTTAAGTTCGTGTAAGATAGCTGCTTTACAACTTTTTGCCAGTCCTACGATAGCTACCTTTAATTTTAATCGATTTTACGATATCTTTTTAAATTTTTATTAATTAAAATAATTAAAATATGTCGGGTAATTCTAATTATAAAATACCGGTATTCCGTAATTATAAAGTTTTTACGGAAAATGTTTTTTTTAAAAAAAATTCTTTAAACTTTATAAAGCTTTAAAACGAATTAAAAATATCGATATTTTCGATAATTTAACCGATTTTTCCTAAAAATATCGGATTTTATTTCTAATTTTCGGATATAATTTAATTTATATAAATAAAAATAATTAAAAATTAAATAATCTTATCATAAAAAATATTAATCGTATGAAAGAATTATTAAAACAACTAAATATAAATAATAAAATGTTTAAAAATTTCGAAATTTAATTTTTAATTCGATATAAAAAAGATTACGAACGATAAGTTATCCGGTTATTCCGGATTACGAAAACCGTCTAGAATTCGGTTAAGAATAGTTATTAATAGAGGCTACGAAAAGGTTAGGGTTTAGTAAAGCCTAGTAATCGATAGTATAATCTATTAATTTGTTTAATTTTATTATATAGTTACGTTATCTTTAAAGAGATTAAGATATATATAAATATAGTTAATTATAAAAATATAAAATACGTTTAATAATACGAAATAATTAATAACTTAAAAACGTATATAATAATAAATATATTCGTTAACGTATTATAGTACGTATTAAAGACGCTATAACGGCTAGCTGGACCCGGCATCTAATAACAGCTGGCAAGCCCTAGCCTATAATTCCTTATTTCTAGCTACCTATTAAAAAGAATTTGTTCTTTTCTCTCCTTTTTTCTTATCTTTAAATTTTGTAATAGTTAATAGAAATTTATTTTATCTAGCGAAGCTCTCGATACGTAATATAACGTAAAGTTTCCTTATAATATATATATAAAATAGTTTTAAGATACCGTTTACGTAATAAAACCTTTTAATTAGGAAAATTCTATATAAATTAAAAAAATAGCCTTTTTTATAATTTAAAAAATTAAGATTTAATTTTATTCTTTATAACTTATCTTACTATATTAGTTAAAAAGTATTCTTATTTTTTACGTAAACGATACTATTATGGCGTATTTTAAAAGAATATTAATATTTCGTTAATTAAATAATTTAATAAATTAAAAAACGATATATCTTTATAAAAGGTAAAGATTTTTAATAATTTTCGATATCGAAATAATTAAAATAAAATTAAATATTATAAATACGATAATTAATTTCATCCTTAAAAAAGATTAAATAATATTTTCGTAATTTTTATAACAGTTATTAAATTATTACTGTCGGTAATTGGTGCTTTCAAGTGCCCACGGTTTGTACGTCTAGGTTGCAGATGCTGCTTAGAATAGTTTTTGTCTAGGAACTATCCTTTATACAGCTAAACGTATATATAAGGGCGATTGCCCTTAGACTTTTTTAGTTTTTCCTAAAATAATTACGTATATTTTGCTAAAATTTTGTATTTAATTATTATAACTGTTAATATAGTAGCATTTTTTAGTTAATTAATAACCGTAATACGTTAAGCAAAGTAGTAATTTACAGGTTAAGTTAATAAAAAAGGTACGAGATTTAAAAGAGAGTTGCTTAGTTAATTTTTAAAAAAATAGGCGGTTAATAATAGTAAGCGAGTAATAAGAACGTATTTTAAGGTAATTTTTTGCAGTTAAGCAAAGTAGTTTACCCGATAAAAGTTTTGTTCTTATGCGGGATAAGAAATATATAAATAGTGATTTATTTATTTTTTTCGATTAGGAGGATTTTTAAAACTTTTAAAACGAAAAGTTTTATAGTAAAGGGGAAGAATAAAAGTTTACGATAGGCGTAGCGGTAGGAAAGAAATTTATTTTCGAGATTTTATTGGAAAAAGTTTTATTATTTTAATAACGATAATTAAGAAACCGATATAAGATTTTTATATAAAAATAATAGCTTTAATTAAAATTAAATAAGTTTTATACGTTTTTAGGTATTAATTTAAATAGGATTAAGAAAATCGTTAAAGTACGAAAATATAAATATGGGTTAGTTAAGGATAAAATTAAAGATTTAAAATTTTAATAAGAAAGAAAAAACGATATAATAAAGCGAATAAATAATATCGTAAAGCGATTATTAAATATGTTTCAGTTTAGGGGCGTATTTTAATAAGGACCGTTTTAATTAAAGGCGATACGGAGTTTGTAAAATGCAAGTATTTATAAAAGCGCTTTACGAGACGTTTAAAGGACGGGAGGTTTATAGGAAGTTTTTATCGCCGTCGAAAGCGATATAAAAGAGATTAACCTTTTAAAAAAAGGCGAAACGAAGTTAAGGAGGTAGTTTATTAAGAAGTTTAATTTTCCGAAAGGGGAGAAAAGCGAAGAAAAGAAATTATGTAAAGAAAAGAGGGTGGTACGTAGGAAGCTTAATAATTCGGATAGGTTATTTTTAAATTTGTTTACAGGTTTCCGAAGGCGAAAAAACCGTCGTAATAGTTATTTTAATATTTTTAGCAGTTTTCGAAGTTTTAATAGTTTAGATAATTTTAACGAATTAGGTATTTATTTGAAAAAAAAAAAAAGAATTTTAAAAAGTTTAGCAATAATATAAAGTTATATTAAAAACGTTTTAATTTTTCGCTAAATAAGGAAAATTATTTAGTAGGCTAAGTTAATTAAAAGCTTTAAAGTAACGGTTTAATTTTTATTTTTAAAAAGATTAATTATAAAGATAGAATAAAGTTAAGATAATTTAATTAGTTACGCCTTATAAAAATTATTATTAAAACGTATAAAAGGGCGTTTTTAAAATTAATTATAGGTATTAAAAAATGTTAAGAATTTTGAAAAAGATTTACGTAATTATAAATAAGGTTAGGTAAAGATTTTTTTGAAAAAAGTTTAGTAAAATTATATATAACGGAAGTAATTTTATATAGTTTATTACGAAGTTTTAAAAGTTGTTACGAAAGGTTAAGGGTTATAATATAAAGTTCGGATTAAAGGAATAAATTATTATGTTTTTTATTGTTATAAAGGATTGCGTTAATAGTTGGTATAAAACGATTTAATTAATACTTAGATAAATTAGTTACTTTTTTTAGCAGTTAATCGACGATTTTAACAGTAAATTTTATAACCGTATTAATAAAAAAAACGGAAAGTTTTATAATATTTAAAAAGGTAAGGGAAAAGAAAATAATAATAATAATTCCCGAAATAATAGGCCTGTATAAAATAAGAATAAAAAGTTATTTTGTTTTAACTATAGCAAATACGGGCATTTGGTAAAAGATTATTTTAAGTCGTAAAAAGAGAAAAACGGTAAAAGAAAGAAAGGAAAACGTGGTTAACGTTAAGGTAATAATAGATAAAATAATTAAAGTAATAATTTTCGTAATATTTATAGTAATAATAGGAACGAAAAGTAATTTATTTTTAATGGCTTGAAAGATTTATACCTATTAGACGGAAAGATTTTTAATGCTTATATTAAAGAATAACAGTTTAAGGATTTTATGCAGTAGTATAATAAGATGATTTAAAAGGAAACCTAGGGAGTTTTAGTAGTTAAACGTTTTAAAGTTCGGGGAGTTATAATGGCTGAGTGTTTTGAAGCTTAGGTAATTAATCGTTTTAAGTTATAGGAAAGTAAATGTTTTAAAGGAATTATTATAAGAAGCGTTATGTTTTTATATATTTATTTTTCTTACGGAAATAATTTAAATAAGTTGTTTTAGGATTTAAAAACGAACGTTAATATTACGAATAATATTAACAATTTTAAGAAAAATATTGTAATAGATATTAAATTTAAGGGAATTTAAATTATAACGGGTAAAGGATTTATAATTATTATTTTTGTTAATATTGTTAAGTAATTTTTAAAAAGGTTTAATAAAAAAAAATTATAGTTAGATATACGTTATATATTAATAACTTTTTTTAAAGGTGTTTTCCGGGGAGATATTTTATAAAAAAGGAGGTTATTTAAATCGTAACGTTTTAATAAGCTTTAACGGGATTTAATTAATAACGATTAATATTTTTCGGAAAGGATTTTTCCTGTAGCTTTACGGGAAGCTAAAGTTTATTATTAAGGTTTCGGACCTAATAAACGAAAAGAATTATTAATAAGAATTTGTATTAAAGGAGGTATTTGGTAAAAAAGATAATAATAAACTAATAGATAATTTAAAACGCGTATTTTCGAACGTTTTTAAGGACGGGAAAATTTTAATAATAAATAAAGTTAAAAAATTTTTTTTCTAATACCGTTACTTTTATTATTTTAATACCGAATAATTAATGTAAATTATTAAAAGATTTACGGGGATAAATTTAAACTTTAACGATATAAAAAATATATTTTATATGGCGTATAATGAAAAGAAAATACGGAAAATATTATTTATAAATCTTTAAAAACAAGGAAAATATATAGGAAAAAGTATTTAATATAACGTAAAGTTAATTAAATTTATCAATATCGAAAATAAAAGTTATTTTAATTTTATTACAAATAACTTAACGTACTATACAAGCGAGCTGTATATATAAGCGAGCTGTACACTTTTTTCATCATTTTAATTCTTTAACTTTAATTATTTATTTCTTAATAACTATAATACAAAACGGTTTATAAAAAAAGCGAAAATAAACTTAGCCGTTTAGGTTAAAAAACGAAATCCGAAGCTTAATTATAAAAAGCTTAGTTTTATTTATAATATCCTATTTATTACCTTAAGAACGCGAATTAATAGCAAATACGTCCGACCCGATACCGTCCTTAATTCGCGAAAATTAACGCCGATTAAAAAAAAATTAATTGTCGAATAAATTTTTAATTTAAATACGTAAACGTTTCCCGTCCGGCGTTAGTACGTTAAAAATATAGCGAATTTGTTATTTATATAATACGTTACAGGATATATCGGAATTAATTAAATATTTAACTTTATTAAATAATAACATAAATTTAAAACGCGTTTAAATCGAAAAATAAATTATTAACGGGTTTTATACGAAAATTTAAAAATATTTCGTAAATAATTTAAGTTTATTCGGGTTATAATTACGAAATACGGTATTACGGAAAAAAATATTTATAATTTTAACGAAATAGGATTTTTAATAAGTTTTTTTATATTAATAAATATGGTAATTACAAATGCCGAAAAACGTAAGAAATTTAAATAAGCGTAATAAAGAAATAGGGAATAGTTTACGATAATACAAACTGTTAACTTTTAAAATTAAGCTTTGCCTTTATTTATTATTTTTACCGGGAAAAATTATTTTTTTCGCTAGTTCGCCGATAACCCACTTTTATTTAACTGGAAGATTGTTATAAACGAAAACGGTTAAATAATAAATAAATTAAATTTAAAATAAATTAAATATTTCGATAAATATATTAAAACGCGTATTAAAGGTTCAAAACGTTTTTTTATTTTTAACGGTTACGAAAATTATTATTCGATTAAATTCGAAAATTATTGCAAAATTAACGATATTATTATATTTTATATACCTGCTTATTTTTTTTATCGGCTTTAACCTTTTAACGTATTTTGTTTTTCCGTATTAAAACGCGTTTATTCGTTATATATCGAAAGTTTTATATAACGTTACGTTATTTATATTATTAAGGAAAATTTCATCGCCGGCTTTTATAATGCGTTTAAAACCGTTATAATAACCGATAATATCAAATCCGGATTTACAAAAGCGGGATTTATTTTATTCGATCTTAATTATATCTTTTCCGAATTAAAAGTTTTAGTTATATTTACATTAACCGTTTTTCCACTTACTTTTACTAATTCCGTTATTTTTTTATTTACGAAAATTCCTAGAAATGTTACCGAAACGATTCGATAAGGACGTTATTTATAAAGAAAAATCAAAAATTATTAAGATAGCTTGCCGACCAAGATAATTAAATCGGTTAATTTTTTAATAAAAAGTAACTTAATATTTTTGTACGAAATTATTTTTTTTCGGGAGAAATGCAGTTTATTATACGAAACGAATTACATTTTTAGTAAATGCCGGAAAATTAAAAACAAACGTTTTTTAAAAAAAAGGATATTTACTATAAAGGAAATATAAGCTTTTATGGTTACGAAAGAAGGTAATAGTAAACAATCGTAACTGGTAACGGCCGAAAAAGGTTATTATAAAAGGGTTTAAGTAAAGGAACGGAAGTGTAACGTTTACGGTAAGCCCGGATATAATGCGCGTATTTATAAGGAGGATATAAAGGTATTTAGCGATAAAAAATCCGATTAGTTTGAATTAATTTAATATATTATAGTTGTTTAATCCGAATTTGTTATCGCGACGTATTAAAAAGTGTACAGCTTGCTTATATGTACAGCTTGCTTGTATAGTACGTTATTACGTTATAAAAAGTATTATTTATTTAAAAGTAATGATAAGGTTTAATAAAATTTGTACGTATATATTACGTAAGTTATAAAACGTTTAAAAACGTTATTACCGGATAAAAAAGGTAGATGTAAAAAAGTGTAAATTTTATATTTTAATAACGGCAGAAAGTTTAATATAATAATAATTAAAAACTTTTATATTATAGAAAATATCGAACTGGTAATTTTTAACGTATATAATTAATATTAAAACGGAATTGTAAAATAAGGAATATCATTTTTATAAAACGAAACGCGTACGATTTTTACGTAAATAAAGATTTTTATATATTTTTAGGATTTCGTAATAGAAATAATAACGTATATTGTTAATAGGATAAATTAATTTATTATAAAAGATATAATTTTAATTAATAAAGAATTATCGGATTAAATTGAAAAAATTAGCAGCCCGTAAAATAAAAGGAATATTGTTAAATTATTAAAAGATATATAATTATAAGGTATAACTGTTAAAAGGCGGTAAGTTATTTATATTATTATATGTTATTATTTACGAAGATTTGGAAAAGCTAAGTAAATTTTTTAGTTTTAAAAATATTATCCGATTATTTCCATAATTCGTATAAAAACGTTTGAAATACCGTTAAAAGTAAGGTATAAAAGTGAAAAATAAAAATAATAACGTTATTTTAAAAAATAATACGGATTAAGAAATTAAATAGATTAAATGTAAAAAGGGACGTTTAAAAAAGATTATCTTTAAGCTGTATATTTTAAAAGTTTTAGATAAAGTTTTAGAATTAATTTAAAAGCTAAAGTTAATTTTAATTTAAAAAAGTAAAGGCGAAGGTGGTTTATATATTTTATATTTTAATTTATTAACGTTAAGTGACGATAAAAACAGTTTTAGTAATTTTAAAGATGCCGATTAAGTTATTCGGAACGTTTATAAATACGAATAAATAATTAATATATTAGATATTAATATTTATAAGCTATTTATTACTATAAATAACGGCTTATTTTTAAAGGAAGTTATAAGAAGCTTAAAACGAAAGATATAATTTAAAGTTATTTTTATAAAAATTAAGGAGAATTTTTAATGCGGAACTTTTAAATTTACATTTTTAAATAAAATATTTTAAAGGTATTTTATTAATGTTAAATAGGTATTAAAAAAAATATACGTTTATAAAAAAGTTAAATAAATATAGGGTACATATTTACGTAAAAAGATTTATATAGCAAAAAAAAATTAATTATAACGAAACCGTAATAAATACCGTAAAGGTAATATATTAGAGGATTTTAATGGCGTTAATCGTTTTTTTAAGGTAATATATATTTTAAATAGATTTTATTATTACGTATTTAAACGGTAAATTAAAGGAAAATATTTATATAAAATAATTTCCGATATTAAAAAAATATTTTAATACGTATTTAAAAAATAAGGAGATATATAGGTTTTCTTTTAAAAGGGTTATTAAATTAATAAACTTATTATACGTCTTAAAGTAAGCCGGAATTATTTAGTAAGAAAAAATAAGAAAGATATTTGCGAAATAAAGTTTCCGTCCGTTAATTTTAAACGA
Source organism: Monosporascus sp. CRB-8-3 (assembly GCA_004155055.1). Classification (NCBI taxonomy): domain Eukaryota; kingdom Fungi; phylum Ascomycota; class Sordariomycetes; order Xylariales; genus Monosporascus; species Monosporascus sp. CRB-8-3. The sequence continues at coordinate 39,692 of QJNZ01000374.1, forward strand.
TACGATATATTATGATCTTAAAATAGAAAACGTTATTATTTTATACATAGATAGATTTTTATTTTTCGGCCTTAATAAATAACGTTTTAAGGATATCGTTAAAAAATTATTAAGAACGTTTTAATTAAGGATTTAAGTAATACGGATTAATACCTAGACGTACGAATTATTTATTTTTTATTAATAGAAAATATTAAGTTAAATTAATAATAATATATTAAGAAATTATTAAAATTAATTGGTTTAAATAAGATAAAAAAGGAGTTTATATTATTCGTTAAGAATTATTTAAAATATATTATAAGATATAACGGTATAATTAGTAAAAAAAAAACGTTTAAATATATAAGTTTAATAAGGAAATTTAACTTTTCGAATTATATTAATAGATTAAATATAGCGTTTATAACGTTAATTTAAGTAAGGTTTATACGTAACCCGTTATTTAAATATTAAAAATGTATTAAGAAATTATCGAAATATTTAAACTGTATATTAAATATTTTTTTTCGATATCGGAAGTTATAAAAAATTATTTATATTATAAGTATACAAGGTAAAGTGCCATTAAGGTATCTAGCTATATATATACATACAGGGAGCTAATCTATTTACTAAATACATGCACAAACTGGTTTCATAAACGCAACCGGGAAACATCCCTTAAAAACTGTTTTTTCTTAACTAAAAACCGGAAAAACGTAATACGGGTTATATAATACGGCAATTAACGGTAAGATATACCCGACTAATTAATTGGTTCTTAACGCCCCTAATCGTAACTAATCTTATTAACTACCCCTTAATTATCGCCGACACGGTAGCGGAACCGAAACCCCAATTAATTTAGTTCCTTTTAAGCTGGCGTTACCTAAAGGAACGGTAGCCTAAACTGGATTTAAACTAATTATTTTTTAAGATTAACCGAAACAGGGTACCTAAGCCTGTTGCAATTAAAAGAGATATCCAGGCTCGCGACTACTAAGCTATTAGGCCTTATATTATAAGTATAATAACTTAAGGTTATTTAAGATAATAAATATAAATTTTACGAATAATTATAAGTTAATAAAGTTTATAATAGGTTATGTATTTTTTATAATTAGAATATTTATTTTATAAATTTCGAAATTATAAAATATTATTATTAAATATATTACGGAAATAAAATATATAGGAATAAGAATAGTAGTTATAAAGGTAATTAGAATTAAAATTTTTTTGATAAAGTTAAGGTTTATATTTAAAAGTTTTATTTTAATTTTAAAAGATAATATAGGTACGTTTAAATAAGTAAAAGAAATATAAATAATACGAAAAAAACGTTATATTTAAATTAAATATTATTACGTATATTAACAAGTCCGAAAAGGAAATATTAGCTTTTAATACGTAAAAAATAAAGATAATTTTGCCGACAAATTTATAAAACTATTTAATAAGATAAATTTCGAACAGTTTATTATTAATTTAAGATTTAATTAAAGTAATTAGTAAAAAAATAATCCCGTTAGATTTTTTTTGTACGGGAAAAAAGACGTTTTTTTGTTAAAATTTGTTTTTCGTTATTAAAAGCGATAATTACGGTATTTTTTTATAATTACCCGAAAGTATTTATTTATTTATTAGTTTTAAAGTTTTAATTTTTTATAAAATTATTTATTTATATATAGTTATAACTTTTTACGTTAGTTTTTATCTAAAGGCGTTAATATTTTATATATAATTTATAATTAGTTAATATTTTTTAATTAACCGGAAAAAAACCTTTTTTAATAGCTTTTTATAAAGGGGGATTTAAAAAATAATAATTTTAATTATTTATTAATATTGCCGTTAAAAAATAAAACCGATTTTTAAAGTTATAAAACTTTTAACGTAATAAATTAACGTATATAAAGCGTTTTTTTATATTAACGCCTAGCCTGGTCCGAATTATTACGGAAAAAATAGGCCCCGTATTCCGGGGCGGTTATAAAAAAACGGTAAAACGAAAAAGCCGGCTTTTTAGTATAACGGTTAATTACGTAGCTTTATTTTAAACAAGAATAACGAAAACGAAAGTTTAAATTCTATATGAATTACAGATTTTAATAACTTTTTAATAGATTTTCCTGGAGTTTTAAATTTGATTTTAAGAAATTACGTAACTAAGATTATTTAACGTAAAAGGGCGTATTAGTAATTAGTACTTTTAAGTACTTACGGTTTGTACATTTAAGTTACAGATACTGCTTAGGATAGCTTTTATTTAGGAACTATTTTTTGTATAGCTAAACGTATATATAAAGGCGATTGCCCTTAGATTTTTTCAGTCTTTCTTAGAATAACTACGCGTATTTTTCCAGAATCCTTTATTTAATTACTGTGACTGCTAACAATTACCTAATTTTAAATTAATTTATTTAGGTTTAATTAATAAATCTTAAAAAAGAATTCGGGTGTTTATATAATAATTAATACGCGGTCTGATATATTTTTAATCGTATTTCGATTAATACGATATAATTTAAATTTTAATAAAACGTATTATAATTTAATTAATTATATTATATTATATTTAATCGAGATTAAAATATACTTTTTATAATTTAACCGTAAGAATTTAAAAGATAACTTAACGTAACGCCTTTTTTACCGATAATTTAATTAATTAAAAAGTTTTAAATTTAAATTATAAAATTCAAAGCGAATAAATTAAATATAATAATTATTCTTATAACTAAAACAGAATTATTATTTTTTACGTAAATTATGAAAAAACTTTATTTAACTTTGAATTAATTAATTAATTAAAAATTATTTTAAATATTAAGCTATTAAATATATTATACGATAACGTACTATATAAGCGAACGGGATATATAAATAAATGGAATTTTTTTAATTATTTATATTTTAATGTTACCGTTATAAAACGCCTTATTAAAAAACTAAAATAATCTAGTAGTTTAAATTAAAAACGAAATTTAAAACTTAATTATAAAAAACTTAATTTTATTTATAATATCTTATATTTTACCTTAAAAGAACGATTTAATAATAAACGCGCCCGAATTAATATTATCCCCAATTTACGAAAGATAACGTCGACTGAAAAAAAAAACGATTATCGAACGAATTTTTAATTTAAACTTATAAATATTTCTCATCCGGTTTTAATATATTAAAAATATAATAAATTTATGATATATTTAATATATTACGATACGTATCGGAATTAAATAAACGTTTATATCGTATTAAAAAGTTTTAATAAAGGTTTTTATAATAATAAATATTTTCCATAAAAGAAACGTAACTATATAGCTAAATTAAAAAGATTAATAGATTATATTATTTCGGTTATTAGATTTTACTAAACTCTAACCTTTTCGTAAGCGTTTTACTTTAAAGTAACTTTAAATTATCTAGTTATACCTTTATTAACGATTATTCTTAACCGAATTCTAGACGGTTTTTATAATCCGGAATAGCCGGATAAATTATCGTTTATAATTTTTTTTATATTAAGCTAAAAGTTATATTTCGAAAATTTTAAATTTTTTACCGTTTATGTTTAATTTCTTTAGTAGTTTTTAATACGGTCGATATTTTTTATTATAAAATCGTTTAATTTTTTATTTTTTTTATTTATATAAATTAAATTATATTCGAAATTTAAAAATAAAATTCGATTTTTTTAAAAAGAATTAATTAAATTAACGGAAATATCTATATTTTTAATATGTTTTAAAACTTTATAAAATTTAAAAATTTTATAATTACAAAATACTGGTATTTTATAACAAAAATTGCCCTGTATATTTTAATTGTTTTAATTATTAGAAATTTTAAAAATTATAAAATTAATCGAAATTTAATTTGTAAGATTAATAAAGGGTCGTAAAGTTATTTTATACGGACTTAAAGGTTACCGCGAAAAGGTTAATATTTTCTAAGTTATTATCTACCTTTTAAAAGATTTCCCTTATCGAATTAATTAAAAGATATAAAGTTTATTAAGGTTAAAGTTTATTAATATTACGTAATCGGTTTCGGAATAAAGTTTTTTATAACCAAGGCGTTCTCCTTAAAGGAGACGTAACCGTAGAACTAAATTGAATAAATAGATAGATTATACTATCGGTTACTAAGTTTTACCAAACCTTAACTTTTTTATAGGTGTTTTATTTTAAGGTAATTTTAAATTGCCCAGTTATGCCCTTATCGATAATTATTCTTAACGGAATTCTAAACGGTTTTCGTAATCCGGAACAGCCGGATAAATTATCGTTCGTAATTTTTTTTATATCGATTTAAAAGTTAAACTTTAACGTTTTTAAACCCGTTATCGTTATTTTCTAATTTTACCAGTAATTCTTTTATAAGCCAGATATTTTTTGGTATAAATTTGCGCAAAAATCGACTATTTTTGCCGGTTTAAATTAAATCGTATTCGAAAATTAAAAATAAAACCCGATTTTTTTCGAAAAAGTTATTAATAACGATAAAGGTGTAGATATATTTTATTCGGCCGATTATTTTATTTAATTTAAATAATTTAATCGGAATTATTTTTATTAAGATTTTAAAAATATAAAATATTAGGATTTTATATTTAAATTTAGCCGGTATATTTTAGTTATTTTAATTAATAAAGGTTTAAGATGTTTTACAATTAATTAAGATTAAAGAACGTAGTTAGTTTAAAGTTCCTAGTTTTTTTTTTTTAGTTAATATCTGTTATTTTTAATCGTAAAACTGGCGAAAGGTTGTAAAGTAGTTATTTTATACGGATTTAAGATTTACTGCGAAAAGCTTAATATTTCCTAAGTTATTAAAATTCCTCTTATTAAACTAGTTAAAGGGCATAAGGTTTATTAGGGTCGAAACTTGTCGGTATTACGTAATCGGCTTTAGGATAAGGTTTTTTGCAACCGAGGTATAATTTATCGTTACCGTAAAAATTATTAATAATTAACGTATTCGAAATTATTAGGTAAAATATTTATCGTATTAATTATTAATATAATTATTTCGTATCTTTAGTTTAGCCTAAATAATACGGCTTAAACCTAACGACCTTATATAACCGAGGCGTATTATTTATTATTACCGTAAAAATTATTATTAATTAGCGTATTTAAAGATATTAAATAAAGTATTTATCGTATTAATTATTAGTATAATTATTTCGTATCTTTAGTTTAGCTTAAATAATATAGCTTAAATTTAACGATTTATATAATAATAAATATAATTATTATTAATATTAAAAAACGTAAAAAATTTAAATAAACTTAATTAAAAATCGGAAATAATTTATAATAATATAAATTATTAGTTTTTAAAATTAGGCTTTATATTTATTTATAGTTATTATCGGGAAAAATTACTCTTTTTATAGATTTATCGATAATCTATTTTCATTTAACTAGAAAATTATTATAAATAAAAACGGTTAAACGATAAATAAATTATATTTAAAATAAATTAAATATTTTAATAAATATATTAAAATATATATTAAAATTTCGAAATATTCTTTTAAAGTCGAAAATTATTATAAAATTAATAATATTATTATATTTTATATATTTACTTTTCTTTCTTATCAGTTTTAACGTTTTAACGTATTGATTTATTATATATCGAAAATCTTATATAACGTTATATTATTTATATTATTAAGAAAAATTCTGTCGCCGGTATTTATAATACGTTTAAAATTACTATTACGACTGATAATATTAAATCCGAATTTCTAAAAACGGGATTTATTTTATTTAGTTCTAATTATATTTTTTTCTAAATTAAAAGTTTTAATTATATTTATATTAATCGTGTTTTTATTTATCTTTATTAATTTTGTTATTTTTCTATTTACGACAATTTTTAAAAATATTATTAAAATAACTTAATAAAAACGTTATTTATAAAAAAGAAAAGAAATTAGAGTTACTAGGATAACTTATCGATAAAAATAATTAAATCGGTTAATTTTTTCATAAAAAGTAACTTAATATTTTTATACGAAATCGTTTTTTTAATAGGAAAACGGTTATTTTTAATAAACGCCGGAAAACTAAAAATATCCGTTTATAAGAAAAAGAAATATTTATTATAAAAAAGGCATAAGTTATTATAAATAAAAAAGTAATAATACGTAATTATAATTAATCAAGGTTAAAAATATTCATCGTAAAAGCGATTAAATAAAAAACCGAAAATATAATATTTACGGGAAACCCGGATGTAATATACGTATTTATAAGAAAATTATAAAAACGTTTAGCGATAAAAAATCCAATTAATTTAAATCGATTTATAAAGTTATATTTATTTTATTTAAAGTTTTTATTAAGGTATATTATAAAAATGTACTATTCGCTTATATATCTCGTTTACTTATATAATACGTTAATTAATAAATAAATTAAAAATTTATTACGTAAATTATTATAATATATTAAAAAGTAATTAAAATTAATAAATATTACGAAAATGTTTAAGTTATGAAAAATAGCTTTACGAACTATTTTAATAAAGGAATTAATTAATTAACAAGATATAATCGCCGGAAAAAGGTAATATAAAAAGTTATAACTTTAAAAAATAATAAAAAATAATAATTAACTTTATAAAGACTTTAAGATATTTAAAGGGTATATTAATTAGTAAAAGGTGCTAAATGTACTTTATATACGAAAAGCCTCCTTTTAATCCGAAGATATATGTTCCGTTAATAGGTTATACTAAATTTATACGTATACGAGAAGCACCCGTAGCAAGCCCAATATAATAACACAACGTGAGGCTACCGCGTTGCCGCGGCAAGCACAATATGCCCTCGTTTTAATAGCGTTAGCCGTGCCAGGTGGCGGGAGTACGGTGGCAGGTGTTGCCGAAACCTTCCTATTTGGGACGTGCCAAGATCCAAATACGGTAATCGGCTCCAAGGGAAACAAATTTTCGACACAATAACCCTCGTCCATTCCGTTCGCAAGCTCATTACGTTAAAACGAGGGCACTGATATCCCCTATATCTGACAGCTTCGCTTTTTCGTTATTTAATAGACGGATTTAATTGCTCCCAGCGAGGATTCCAGTAGATTCGCAGTTTTGATTGATTTTCCAGATAGCTCCTCTGCCCCCTCCTATTAAAGTATAAAGAAAGATTTATACCATTAGGTCATAGACAGCTCCTCAAGTTATCATTTGCTTTTTCGACCTTATAGCTACGGAACAGCTGGATAGAATCTTTTATTTCGTTCGATTCTGCTCGCTGCTCGAACCTGCTATTACGGCGGTAACCTTGCACAGTGGTACGAAACTCATATTCTTATTGAACGAGACCAGGTTAATTGATTGATTAGGTAAAGAAAAACTGACTGTACTTAAAAGGCCAGCTTTATATACAGTTTCCCTTTTCCTATCTTGGTGGTTTTGCGAACTGATTCCCTTGTAGTGATCTTTCCTTCTCTAAACCGTATTCATGCGATCTGTGGTACCTTCGAAGACCCCTCTCTCCACCAATCCCTGGCGGGTGTTTATTTGGAAAATTTCACTATGGTCATTTTCGCTTTCAAGACCTTTTTGATAAATCTAAGTAACTACAGTAATGAGTATTACTTCGACTACTTTTGATAAGGGAGACAGTAATTATCGTTAATCAATAGAACTAATTAACCTTTGATAAACTCGAGGTTTTGATTCATTTCGAGGTGAACTATGAAAGTTCGCGAGCTGTCACGAATTCCTCTTCAACCGTAAATCTAGCAAACTTATACCAGACCCTCGGTCATCAAGCTCCATGTGGCTCCCAACCAGGCGGCGCGAGTTCGAACCCGGTCTCGGTAAAGGCGGGAGCAACTAATGGTCATTCAAAGTCAGCCAACGTCGGACGGCGCACTCGAACCTCCCTCCCTTTTTCAAACCCCCAAGGAGAGATGAAGTAATCTCATAAACTCACCCGTAGTACCAACTAAGCTCCACTCTCCCCAGCTGCGCGCCCTCTGCCACTCGGCCCTTGCGACGACGACCTGCGGGCTCTGGGGCTGGCCGCCAGCACCGGAGGCGCCCAGGACGTCGGAACCGAGGACGCGCTCCCGGACCTCGTCGCCGCCATCGCCCTCGCGCCAGAGGTACAGCGACAGCGGCGCCCCCGCGTACCAGTGCCAGACCTCGGCGGCGTCGACGACGCGGTGCCAGCGCGAGAACCCCGCGGACCCCTCCAACAGGTAGTAGATGGCGGTGCTAACGGAGCGGTTGCTGCTGCAGTCGTTGGAGCCGGGGAGGGGCACGAGGAAGGGGTCTCGGAACGTCTCCAGGTAGTACCCTCCCTCGACGTTGGGGATCAGGCCGAGCGCATCGATGATCTCCTGTGCCGTGGCGTTGTTTCTGGGTTCCGGAATTGGAATCCGGGTTCCGGTGGTGGGCGGGGGATTCAGGAGCACTGCCGCGAGGGCGTTTGCGAGGATTGGGAGCTTGAACATTGCATCACAATTTGGGTTGTAGAGAACCCTTAGCCGCTCGGAGAGAAAATCCCGGACGAACACTTGCTTTAAATAGTAGATGCGTTTCAGTGACTAAGACTATCCGGTCTTCTGCCGCAGTGAGAAATTGCCGCAACCCTAGCACGTGCGTGCTGCAGCAAGGGGGGTCGCCAGAATGAATGTATCGTGGAATCTATAAGCAACCTGCCCAATGGGGTCATGATGGCGTCGTTGCCGACCGCCTCATTTCATCCCACCTCAGCCCCAGCTGTGCCTGCATGATTCCCACGTGGATATGAGACAAACGTATTACGGCATCGTACATCTAGTAAACTGACATTTCAAGTCGCACACGCCACCGAATGCATAGCGCATCTAAACAGCGTTGCACAGAACTGCAGCATCCAAAACGACGTCATGTTACATCGCAAGTCGGGAATGGGAAAGATAGGCACGGAGAGCGATCAAATCGATCAAGGGCGGCCCGGAATCGGCGGCTGGTCTGGTCTCCGCCATGACTGCAGCTATATGTACCTACTGTCTTAGCGCCTATCGGTGGCAACCAAGTAGGGCGGGGGAATCCCGACACCAACCCCCCCTCAAGACCACCGATTTATCAGCTGCCCAGAGCCACCTTCCATATCGGTCCATTCAGCTACTCGACTACTCAAGCTACCTGGCAAGTCGCCCAAGGTCCTCAAGGACGCCACCCAGTCCAAGACGCTTCCAGAAAAACAGCAGCAGCCATTGAACTACCCTAATTCAAGACAGAAACCAGCCTCCACGAGCAACCTGATCAATGGGCGACTACATCGTCGACGGGGCCGGGACCGGCGCTGCAGCCGCAGCTACCCCGTCCAACCAGGGAGGCAATGCGGAGCAGCAGCAGTCGCCAAACCCGAACCCGGACCTGACAGGCCACAAGCTCCTCCTACTAACGCCATTAGACCTGCCGACGGGGTGGGCTGACGCGGTGCGGGCGCGGTACCAGGGGCTCGCGATAGAGCATAATCGGCACAACCCGTGGGCCGGGGGCGGCCCACCGGAGGACGTCGACTGGAGCAACGTCACGGTGCTGGTGACGGGACCCGTGCTACCGTCGCCGCGGGATGCGCCCCGGCTACATCTTGTACAGCTCCAGAGCGCGGGGGCCAACTACGTGCTCGAGCACCCGCTGTTTCAGGATACCAAGGTCGCTTTCTGCACGGCGAATGGTGTCCATGGGTGAGTTACGCCAGCCTTGTCCTGTGTTGTCCGTTTGGCTTTTGTATTTGGGTTGCTGTCGCATTCGGATATCAAATGATGCACTGAGACTGGCTTCACGACTGGCTCATTGATTAACTGACCGGGGCTTCTTGTATGGCAGGCCTCAGATGGCGGAATGGGTTATCATGACCTATCTCGCCTTCCAACATCGCTGTATGTTCCCTTGTCAAGTAGAAACCCCGCAAACGCCCTATGCAGGCGCGCTGATCTTAGAATCCCGCGATGCAGTGCCGCATTACCTCGACATGCAGAAGGAGGGCTATTGGGACCGCGACTCGCACAACATTGATACCCTAGACACAGTGCATCAACGAATGTAAGTGACCCCACCCAACCGAGTGCACATATCCATCCACCTCTTGTATGTACGTACCGAACCGAGACGGCCGTCTCTAATCAAGGATACCCGGCGCACAGCGGCATCCTGGGCTACGGCAGCATCGGACGGCAGGTAGCGCGCGTGGCGACGGCGATGGGGGCCGAGGTATACGCGTACACAGCGCACCCGCGACCGGCGCCGGAGTCGCGGCGCGACAAAGGGTACTACGTGCCGGGACTCGGGGATCCGGAGGGGGTCTTGCCTTCGCGCTGGTTCTCGGGGACGTCGGGGGCCGACCTAAACGAGTTCCTGGCGTCGGGGCTCGATTTGTTGGTCGTCGCCGTGCCGCTGACGCCGCAGACGCGCGGGATGCTGGGGAGGGCGCAGTTCAGGGTGCTCGCCGAGGCCGGGAAGAGGGATGACGAGAGGAGAGGAAAGAAGACGTACATGGCAAACGTGGGGCGCGGGCCCGTCGTCGACACCGAGGCCCTTATGGAAGCGCTTGACGAGGGCTGGATCCGGGGCGCCGCCCTCGACGTCACGGACCCGGAACCGCTGCCGAGAGAGCACCCGCTGTGGCACAAACCGAACCTCATCGTGACGCCTCACGTCAGTAGCGACTCGACACACTACATAGACCGCCTCATGGCCATCGTGGACATCAATCTCGAGAGGCTGAGCAGGGGCGAGAGGTTCATCAACCAGGTCAACAAGAAGCAGGGTTATTAAGTGTGTATGTGCGTGTTTTGGAGTTTTGGAGTTTTTGTTTGGGCGGTGGGGACCGGATGGATTTAAGGGTGGGAGTAGGAGTGCATAATCCACCCATCCACCAATACATGGCTGGTGACTGCGGTTTACGTAGTTTCGGTTAGACGCTTTTGATGGAATGCTATAGAATGCACCACAAGTCAAAGCAATGGGGGCCCATACATAGACGCTTAGCGAAACAACACCATCTCATTTTTCGTTTGATGCTGAGAACAAATCGCATTCCGGCTCCAAATACCGCAGCATCGTCGTCGCACCCGAGCCTTACACAAAGGTATCCTCCGGTCTTCCCCTGCATGGTCATGAATAGTCGTAATATCAAAATCCCAGTCAGTGCTAGACCCTTAAACTCCACTAATGCAACTGGCACAGTTTTCACTCCGTGACTTCGTCCCTACCGGTGCAGACTATCACGATAATAAATCGCAGAGTCCGTCCTCCAACTCCACGTCCCCGTAGTCCGTCTCCTGGGAAGCCGGCATGGGCTGCTGCTGCTCTTCCTTCCGGCTCTTCGCCTGGTCAAGCATGGCCAGCATCTCCTCGTACGAGCTCTTGGGCCTGCTGGGAGGCCGGCGATCCCGTGTGTCGTGCTTGGGTCGCTGCATAGGCGCGTCTCTTTTCGCCGAGCAGGATAGCTGGTTTACAGTTTGGCTATTCGATCGGGTGTGAGGTGGAGCTGGTGATTGGGTACCAGTATGCTCGGTTGTTGCCGCGGAATTGGGCGTTAAGGAATCAATAACCGGGTTTTCCACTTCGCCCATGTGCTCCAGTAACAGCTTTTCTGCGGCCTCTTCCTCTTCCTTGTTGAATTGATCCATATCTTCTTGCACCTTCCGACGAGCGGTTGAGTCTTCCCATACGGTGGTCTTACTGCGCTCCATCAAGAACTTGCGGTGTATATCCCGGTGTAAAACTTGGTTTCTCGAGGCAAATAACGGCTTTGGCAAGGGACGGGGCTGCTTGTGTGGCTTTGTCGAATCGATTGACTCCCCTTGACCTCCCATGGCATCTAGTCTCGAAACAGTACCAGAGCGGGATGCCTGGCTTGCAACGTCCTGCGATGCGCCCTTCGGATTATTCCAGGTTTGGGCATGTATACTGCCGAATTTCCCACGATTATGAAGTTCAGAATCCAGTCCATCGTCTCCACCTGGTTTGCCAGGCCCCTGTCCCCCTTGTGGACTTGAAGCGGCATACCTGCCACCTGGACATACTGGAGTACTGTTTGGGCTGTTATCCGCCATTCCAAATCCACACGGCTCGTCATTGATATGCAGATCGTTTTTTGGTTGGCTATCCTTCCGTTGTTCATGGGCTTTTACGGCGCTGTGGTAGTGTGGAGAGCTAAGTGGCAGGTCATTTCCTGTCTCAAGGCATGAAGCTGGTTTGCTCTTGCCTCGCATGGTCTTCACCGGAATTCTTCCGGTAGAACCCTGTATCTCCAATGGCGAAGTTGCTTCATCTGCGAGTTGCATCCAGTCCTGCGACAGAAGGAAGTCCTGAGATGAGAAAAATGGAATATCTAAGGCAGGAGTACTCTCCTGAGGTTCGGTTGCCGGGAGATCATGCGAGGCTTTTGGTAGGCTATCGCATGAGAAACTCTGCTCTTTCTGCTTAGACCCAGGCTTATTATCGAACTCCTGGAAATGGCAGCGGCCATTCGACGGAACAGGCGGCCATTTGGACTGAACCTCCCTAATTGATGGCGATGACATAGACCCAGAATCCTGGGTCGTCGACATTGTCTTATCGTGCTTTTCCAACGAGCCAACAGGCCGCTCATACAATTCGCGCACTTCCTGGGAGGGACTGGGAAAGAAGTCATCGAGGTGACTCATTACGAACAGCTGTGTGCTAGACGGCGGAACGGAAGAATCTTGACTAAGACGCTCGCTACCTGGGCTTGGTACAGATAGTCGACTATTATGTGTATCCTTGCTGAGGAACTTTGGTCCGTTGACTGTGTTGCTGGTTACGCAAACAGGGGATTTGAATTTTGGCGGACGTGGAGTCGGACGTGGAGGCGGACCCATCGGGGTTCCGGGGCGGGAATTCGGGCGAGGTGCTGGAATGATCGTTGATGGCTTCTTAGACACATATTTTGATGAGTTGGCGATTGGCATGTGCGGTGTTGTCGCTAACTTCACGCGCAAGGGAGCTCTTAGAGGAGTGATGTTATCTCTGACATGCACTTTCTTTGCGGGTATACTCCGTAGTGGCTCCCGTGCTTCCGACTGCAGAACTTGCTTCATGGGTTCCTTAGTCTGTGTAGCTGCTGGGGAACCGGAATCAGAGGAGCAGGGGTGTCTGTCAGGTGAATCTTGCCGTTTCTTAGACTTCACGGCTGGTGGCTGTTGGACTGGCAGCTTGTTTGGAGTGTGAGAAGGACCAAGTCCTCCAGACATCTTCACCGGTGACCGCTCGCTTTGTATCCGGCCATCTGGGGTTAGAGTCTCTTCTTGTGACTCTGTAGAGAGAGGTGCTTTCTTCCCCCCGCTTGTAGTATCCAACGTCTCGTTTAGAAGCTGTTCGCAGAGAAGCTCGTCCGCCAAGACGTCGTCAACATCAAACTCTGACGGCTTAGGTGGTCCTGGAGAGTCATCCGTAACCCCATTGGTTTCTATCTCTGAGGTAGCCTGACCTGTGTTCTTGATGGCTTCTAGGGGACACCTCGCGAATGCGACATCCTGCGGGGTTGGTGTCTTGGTTCGTTGTTTCTTGGCCGGAGGTTCCTCGGGCTCATCCCCAGCTGATAAAGTTCCGCTGTCGCTATCCTCGCCATCCTGGGGCTCGTTCTGTGGCGCAGGAGGCCTGTTGTTCGTCTGCTTTTTCGCATCGAAGCGTAAGAACCGAGAAAGCGTGTCCTGCGACGGGTGGACTTCGACCAGAGGCAATCCCTTCTTCTTCTTCTCCGCCCGTTCTTTTTCCTCCTTTTCCCTCCTCCTCTCACGAGCAGTCCTAGCTCTAGCTTGATTCTTCTCCTTCTCGAACTCCCGACGTATGCGATCCTGCTCGAAGAGCTCCTGGCGTCTCCGCTCGGCCTTTGAGAGCTTCGGTCCCTTGTTTTTCTCCTTATAGGCTTTCTTGGCTTGCTTGGTTGTCATAGGAGGCCGGCTAGGTCGGGACACTGTTGAGGCGTCGAAGTTGGCATTGATGGCGGAGGGGGCATTCGGTATGACGGTGAAGGTGTTCTGGACCGGTGCCATGGTTCGGCCATGACTCTTGAATTTTATGATGGAGTCCCAAGCATTATACAGACGATATATGACCAACTACGTGGAACAGACGCTGGCGGACAGGTGGAGACTGCATGTTTTTATGCAGGTAAGAGGTTGGAACCGAAAACGCGCAGGAACGCGAATGAATTGACTTCAGGACAGTCTCCGTTACTGTTACCGGGACGAGTTTCGCGAAAGCATGTGATTGATCGGCGTGTATTTAACGGCCCCACTTACGGGATGCTGTTGTTGTAACCCGGTTACGGTTAGTTATGCTCTTAAGCATCACTTTTTACCAAGCGGAGCACCCTTCTTCAGACTCCCTTAAGGCCAGCCTTTTATAGCTCGGTGTAGCTTTCACAGCGACTTCACATAATTCACGGGCGGACACAAGATCAACCGTTTCGGGTAGCCTGATTTCATAACTACGTACCATCATGAAAATTAATCACTAAAGACCAAAAACGCATCTCCACTAGCGCCTAGGAGGGTACATATGTATATACTCACATATACATGTGTACATGTATATAACCACTCCTCTCTACTATTTCCGTCACAAACGCTCATATCCGGGAAATTAGCAGTACCCCATAGGGCAACCGGCCGTGGTACCAAGTATGTCGCCGGAACGTCACCGATTTGCAGAGCCGCGCCAACGACACCGCCCATGCCCTCACTGGCGATGAGGCCAGCGGCGACGGCGTAACTGTGAAGTCGAAGGAGGCGGGCTTCCAGCGGCGCCAGCCGTGGGCGAGCAGGGCGCCGAACACGGAGGCCGTAATGAATACCAGGTTGAGCAGGACGAAGGAGAGCGCGATGGCGCCCCAGTTGGGCAGCCAGTCGCGGCAGCGCTCGCGCTCGCTGACGGGGTAGAAGTGCCGGAAGACGACCCGCCCGACGCAGGGGACGCCCATGGCGATGGATAAGATACCAGAAGACAGCGGGATCGAGACGTCCGGGTCCGTGACAGCCTGCGCGACGGCCGTCAGTGGGGTCTGGTCCGTGACGGCGCCGATCTGGATCGCCAGGAAGGAGAATATGAAGTCGAGGACGCACGCCAGGATGGTCAGCCCGGCCGTCATTCCCCACCGGTAGTGGAAGAGGAGGACGGCGCCGACAATGGTGAGGACGAGGCCGGAAGACCACATCCAGATCTGAACCTGGTCCTCGGGTCGCGCGGGATCCCGAACCATGTTCTCGGCACCCTTGATCTCGTTGGCGGCCTTCCCCGAGAAGTACCTTGAGTGCTTGCCCCGCTTGACCAAGATGCCCTTGATGTGGCGCAGCTCTTGTGCCAGACGGCCTTGCAGGCATAGCCAATGGCCTTGTATTGGTCGATCAGCTCGGCCATGGACGTGCAGACCATGATCATGACACCGGGCCACAGAAGTCAGTATCGCGGCGAAGGTGTTCCGTGACCCAGGTTTCTAAGCTTGGCGTAACTGTAATAGCCGTGCCATTCCGGGGTCGTCCCGTCCCACTGCGGCGCCCCTATACGCTCACCAGTCGCGACGAGGATAGGCCCGACGATGGCCCACGCGATGACGGCGCCGCCGAACATGGAGAGGGCCGAATTCATGCCAATCAGGATTCCGCTTCCGATGAAGGAGGGGGTCCATTCAAACCACCATCCCCAACTCTCGATGTGCATCGCACAGCTGGTATAACCGCTCTAGGTGTGAATCCAAGTGAAGAAGTGCCAGTCATGCAAGATGCCAACGGCATAGTACGAAGCGACCCGCTGCACCAGAGGGGCAAAAAAGGCAAGACCGAGAACCTTTAGTTTGCTTAATGCTTCCCTGGCTCCTGCAGCACCAGCATGCATCGACTTGATAGTCAAGGTGACGGCAGTAGGAGTCGGGAACAGCAGCTCCAGCTCGCGGCTGAGCTGTATAATGAAGAACTTTCGTAGATGAGTGACGAAGAAAAGGCCGAAGAACGAACATACGAGCGTGATAGTGGTCAGAGAACTGTAGCTGTCCTTGGGCGTCATCTCGATGGTCTTCAACTGGTACATAGCTGGGATGCCAGCCACGAAGATGCCGGCGATACCACCAGTGCCGGTGGCAGCGGGTTGGATGATGCTCTTCTCCTGGGGTCCAAACGAGCCGCCGAGAATTGGAACGTTGCCGAAGACCCTGGAAAAAATGTTGATGATGCCATAACCGAAGATGGCTCCGAACATTGATGCCGAGAACGTAAAGCCTGTCTTGAGACCTACATATTATTAGCGATAGCACACATAGGAGTAAGCGACTTGATAAAGGTGACTGTATCGTGAGGTTCCACTAGGAAACGTCCGTGATTTATGGGACTCACCCAGGTAAAGGTTCGACGCGTTGACTAGACATCCAAGTACAATGTCGACAAGGACGACGCGGGCGGTCAGGGGGTTATCTTCATGGGCAACGCTCCCATCCAGCTTGAGGGGTAATTACGTAGAGGTCAACGTCCTCCTCAGCTACGCTGCCAACGTCGATTTTCGCATCGTTCTTCTTACCGTCTAAAGTCGTCACCTTCTCGACGGCAGGTGTCTGCACCGTATGATCGACGAAGACGGCGGGGTGAGCCTCGGCCGACGCCATAGCTGCGATTAACAGGCAGGCTGACTGATCCAAAGGTGAGATTGAATTTGAAGTTAGGGAAATGAAGGAGGGAAACAGGAACAGCTGCGTAGGAGAGGAGAGGAGAGGAGAGGAAGGGGTCGATCAATATAACTGCGAACGTCAAAGGTTCTACCGCACTTTATCACTTCAGCCGGGGACCTCACCCTGTAGCAGTCATACAGATACTATATCGGCTGCATTATCAGCGACGAGATGAATTGTCACCTCTATCTACAACAAACATTGACAGACCCTCGTAGGCATTATTGAACCGCCTTGACGGGTTTCCAGCAGCTAAAGCATTGGGGATCGTGTGATCAAAACTCGGCCGATGCTATTACATAGCTATTTAAACTGCGCATAGCGGAAACCGATAGGAAGGACCTCAACGACCTAGCACAAGACCGGTCGAATCCCAGACTCTCCATTCACAGAAACGAGAGAGATAAGGAACGAGATGTCAAGGCTAATGAGACGCGGAGGTAGTCCAATTCGACCAACATAGCCAATAGCGGGCACATCATCAGATCGCCATCAGATCACTCAAAATATATACGAGCGGCGCCCACCCGGTCATAACCTAGGTAGAACTTCTGCAAGGCTAACAAGAAACCGACTCGGGACCCCAACCCGCATGGAGAAGATCACCATCTGACTATACATACTCTTGTGGTCTTTCCCGAGCTTGAGATTGACTGCACATCTGTCTCCAGGATACCTCCAGAACCAGCCAATCCCACTTCATCATCGTGAAGTAGCTTGCCTCCGATGTTTGACAATGGGTGCGCCTGTATTATATATCAATTCCTCGACGTTGACCGACGAGCTCGTAGGTATTACCAACTTCGCAGGTAATGAAGGGGCGGCGCATCTGAATATTAGGTCATGGTGCCGTGATACATATCTAGGGCTAGGGTAGTTGGCTCGGTATGTGGCATAGTATATGCGTAGTAGTGAGCACGCTGGCTGGGACAAGCGTGGACGCCGCCTCGGCGCAAAAGATTACTTTTAGTTAGTCTCTCAGCTCGCCGCCCCACCTCTATGGCGGCCAGATTTCTTGATATCGGTCACGCCATGGTGCAGTACCTACAGCTCTTGCTTGATATTCCTCGATGATGCCAACATACCCGATACCGCTAGCTAGTTGTAGTAAGTGATGCTCGTAAATGTCTGCTGCCTTTTTCGTGGAACTGTGGAACGACATGCATGCAAAGGCTTTATCAGTTCTGAATGGACGGACATGATTTCAATGAATATGTGTTGCCGTGTCACCTTCAATCTGCACCGCAATGTCCTCAGCATAAGCGCTGTCGCCCTGCTCACATGACATCGGACCTAACGAACCCGCCAGCCAACAACCAACTACTTCGCATACGGCAGCGACATGAGGGCGGGGGTTCGGGTAGTTGCCGACCTCGGGCTCTCTCAATCGGACCGGCTCCTTGGGCCATTGTAAACTAGCGCCGTCATCGACCTCAGCTCAGCTCTACCATAGTATGGGGGTGACTCGAACCGACTGTGGGCATCTTGCTCTAACTATCGCGCCGTCCAAGTATTAGTTTAATGGCTCCTTCAGCTGGTCTACAGTAGCGACGTTCTAGAACAGCTGCCGGCCAGGAAACCACAATAGTGTATATACAGAGCATCTAATTGAGGCGGTTGAAATATAGCGGCCGGTGTGACCAAGCTCGACGAGATACCGGCAGTATTCGCAGTAACCGTATGATAAATTGGATTCCCAAAATTAATTAGATCATTGGGATGACAGTTTTATTGTAGATTGGTGTGATTCTTTCGCGCTTCTATCCTACCCGGTATTACGGGATCTAACCAAGCATGCGAGATTGGGTCTTTGTCGTGACCTATGTAATGGTCATGCAGGTCTGATGTTGGCTTAGGCTGTATTAGTGCTGGCGAAGCTTTGGCTAGAGCTGATCAAGCTTCTTACACTGGTGCTTGGCGGGCTGGGCGCGTTGATAATGCTCAGTCCAGTAATTACCCATGCTTCGGGAGAATCCCCCCGGCGCCATTCGCAGTGCAGAACATCCGTATGTGTGGGTTCTCATTTGATCTACATATTAAGCCCACGGGGATCGGGATTAAGGATGATGCATGAGATTCCCTCCCCTGACGCACCAAACGCGGGACGACATCGCACTTGACCTGCATACGACCACACCAAAGGTGCTCATTCAGGCTTAAGCCGGTAGGATCGGGGGAAAACCAGAGCTCGATCGTGGGTATCCTTTATCATCATGATAGAACTCTCCGCCTGTCGCTAGACCGACCTTCCGCTGGATCTGGTTAGGAGTCGTATCTTGATAGCTTGTGTCGTTCCTGGCATGCTCATAGAAAGGGGGCTGCAACCCGCGGGACATCGTCAGGAAGTTTTGTCGGCATTGTCATCTTGATATGGTGAGCAATGATTTAGTGTATTGGTGGACGGCAGTGCTGCTTTCATACTAGCCAGCTATATATATCCTTCCCTATTAACCCAAGTTTCAGAGATGCGTTGCGCAAGCTCCGTATGCGTCCCACTAGATAATATGGGGCCTGCCACTTAAGATTTTACGTAGGTTTCATCCACGCAGATAGACACAAGCCCATTATTTTGATATACTAGGGCCTTAGTGGCGGAACCTTAGAGACTTAATAAAAGGCTCCGTCGAGCCCCTATTGTTGCAGTGGCTAGCCTGCCACTACTACGTTAGCATTTCTGCTTTGATATCTGGGGCCCTCCTTTATTGCCTCAAATTCAGCTCTGCCTACTCTAAGGTATAAGGGCCCGTCGGCCTTGCCGCTTCTGCCTTTGAAATATCTTTCCGCCTATAGAGCTTGTATAAAGCACGACAATGGGGTAGTTACTCCGACGCTGTGGCCGGCGTAAGCGGCTACGACTCAGCCGGCGTTCCTACTTTTATTGTTTATGGCGTCTATAAGCGGGTTACAGGCATAGGTATGAGTATAACGCTAGGGGGTTAGAGTAGGGGTAGAGTGTATTGGATTCGATTGTCACAAATGGTAATCCCTTTCAATGGTGCCTGGTGCTCATTCCAAGGATGCCACGTGAAATTAGGTGAGTGGTGAATAGAATGCTATCTCATAGTCGTTTGTGCATATTTTTTTAAATAAAGTTGTAGCCTGCGTTCAGCGCATACTGAGCTGGAATTGTATACTGACTGTGGACGCAGAGGTTCAAGCTACAATTCAGAGACCCCAGGTACCACAGGACGGGGGACACAGACTCGTACACACATAAAAGCTTGGTATTTTACCTTAGGGGCCTGTTTTTCTCTCGCAGCCTCAGCAGCGTATTTGCGCTTGTTTTTTTCTCTTCCTCAAGCGTCCCTATCATGTCCATTACTTGCACGGCTAGTGTCATATCCTCAGATGCTTGACTAAATATGAAAATGTGTTTATACATCAGCATTGACTCTTATCCACCCATGGATGCTGCTGCTTGTACTGGTGGCAAAGAGCGGCAGGGCCGACATGTTCTTCCTGCATAACGATTTGTGTCGTGCGCAGGATCCCTGTGCTCGGCTCGTTAGGAAGGTATCGGAGGTTCTCAGTGGACTCGGAGGTAGGACCGCTTGCCACAGCAACAACCGTCAGGGGCACTTCGTATTCGTCGAGCCTCCGATAAGGGCTGCTGGCGATATTGGATTTGGAACTGGTACGGATCCTGTGGGACCCGCTCCCCCTTTTTGAGCTCTGCAGCCGAGTTGTGGGCAACCCCGCCCACCTCTTCGATCGGAGGATCCGTTTCGATTCGGTGACGAACCTTGGCATTGCGGGCGCGCAGATGACTAAGAACCCACAGGTCGACTCAATAAGCGTTGCCAGCGATATCGCGGCTATTGAGAACGATGCGTCCTGTGAGTCCCTCTTGTCGACGATGATGGCCAGTCGAGCAGCTGCAGCAACACAACCCCTGCATTTCATAAACATCAGTCGAGTAAAGGGGCTGAAAACGGAGTGAAGAGACCAGGACAGGCTATAACATACAACACGCCCACGGCGAAGACGAACGATATGCCCATTTTCTTCCTCGTAGACATTTGTAGAGACCATATGATATTCTGTGGAAGGGCAAAGGTAAAGAGGTCTGTGAGGAGCTGGACAGATGCGGACGTAATATCGAGATATACCCGTTCCATACAGGAGCCGCCGCGCACCGTAAGATCCCATATCTTTTCGTATGGAGTGCATAACAGGTTGAGTGCGACTACGACAGAGACGAATAGACAGACATGGACAAACAAGAGGAAGTGGCTAGTCCACCAAAACCAGTTTCGAGTACCGCGTGGGACAAACAGGCGATTCCACTCCAGTAGGATTGATGCTTTCAAGCAATTAAAAAGAGCTAAGTAGATATTGGAGCCCACGTGGATGATCTGACTGTCATCAGGCACTGCTCTTGCGAACCATATTATGGTGAGTGCTACTTACGTAGTATACCTCCATCAGATCCGTGACCGATATGTTCCATTGATGAACGAGGAAGCCAACTCTCATGAAACGAAACATCAAATAGACGTAGCCGAGGAAGATACCCTGGATAAACGGCGTCAGCGTCGATGCGCTTCCATAGAGCGTACATTAGAGGAGGTTTTCATACGAAGGAAGCCACAGCCAACCCTAAGATCGTTCACATTAGCATTCATGTGAGATCACGGTCGGCAGGACGCGGCCAGCGGTGAACGTACAGTCCTCAATCCTGAACGTCGTTTCAAAGAACAGCTTGGTGTGTGCCCGGATATAAAGCACAAGAGCCGAAACAACCAAACATATGAGGGTCAATGCTAGGCCCAAGTCATTTTCGTTAGGGGGGTTCTGAAGATCCGACACCTCATTGTCGGGTGCCAGGAGAGCCGGTCCGTTCAGGATACTCTCCTGTTCAGCTGGGGGTAGATAGGGGAGCTGAGTGAGCTGGTCCATAGCGCTGACCACGAAATAAAGTTTAGGGCAGTCTTCGCATGGGATGCGGGGAATGGCTAGGATGCACAGCAACGGACACGAGGGTATTATTCTCATATTTACACTGCTACTACCAGCCTTGTCCAAAGGTCCATGCTTACAGTACCCAATGTTCCAATGCTACCCAACATGGTGAGGGGGACCAGCGGCTGAAGGCTCAGAGAGGTATATTGCACGCATTGATTGACATGATACGGATCATGTTCCTTGCGCGATGCCACCTACAATTTCGCACACCAGATGGAACATAAGGTGCAGATCTGCCAGAAGGGGTATTAGATCTAGAAAGTATTTCTTCCATATACCGAAATTCCGCAGAACGAGAGGGAAGCAAATGCAAACATACCGCCAATTGTCCATTGCCACACTCGAGTGCATGCATCTACTTTCAGGACGTGGCCCATTGAGAGTTGCAAGAGTCAGCGACACGGCTGGTCTTCGGATGGGTAGGACCTGCAGGAGACTCACACGTACCGCCACCCTCGTGCAGGTATCCTAGTTCGACCAATACGCGAAGTGGCTGCTGACATGATAATGAGATTTATCCGATTAGGGGCGATGAGGCGTCAGCCATAACAATTTCTCTGTGAGTGGGTGACACGTTTTTTAAATTCGCCCATACGTCATGACCCAAGTTGCTTCCGCAGGAAAAGTTAATTTTAGCCATACCTTTTCGTCTATAACACATGGCACTAATACCTGTTATTATTATAATCGCATCATCGCATTTTACGTAACGAAATGTTCTGCCCTTGTTTTAATGTACTGAGCTTGTGAAGGAAGTTGGCAAGGGTTATTGTGTCAGTTTTCTTCTTTCTTTCTTTTTCCTTTTGTGCTGGGAGCCGACTTCCCAAATAGGAAAGAAGCTCAATAGGCAGCATGAGCCCGGTGCATATAGGTCCGTCTCATAGCCTGCCAATTTGTATTGCTCGTGCGAAACCTGTCAGTGCCCTAGCTTCTGACCTGACTTTATCGCCGACTCGACCTAACGAACCTGACCTGACTGACCTAACCTAACTGGCCTTGCCGTCGACACCTTTCCTCAGACCACAGTTTGGGGAGGGCGCGCGTGAAGCCCCCTGCCGGAGCCTATGGCGACTTGCGAGGCCTGCGCCAGCAGGCCGAGCCAGCCATCATGCTCAAAGGAGGGGTTGTTGTTAACCTGGAGAGTCGTCTTAGAATTCGCGCTTTAAAATGGGGGCATATATTGTGCTTGCCGTGATGGCGCGGTAGCCTCTCGTATATCGGGCTAGCTGCCGATATACAACGTTATTGCCTGTGTTCAAAGCCCTGGTCGCCGCGTACCGCGATGCCGCCACTCCGCCTCCGATTCCAACGGTGCGCTAACGGGACTAAGGGCCTGAACGATAACGGGCTTAAGGGCCAAAATAAGGGGACTAATGGCCTAATGATACCACCTTCTGAGTACGAAATACCTAGCCAAGATGTTAAATACCGAATTTAGCCCATTTTAACTATGATTTTCTTTATACGTATCGAATATAAATAACGTATATTTAAAATAATATAAATTTTTTTCCGGAGTTATCGGATTTCTTAAAATGGCCTAAATTAATGATAAAATTTAACGAAAATAACGTTTTTTAAATAATTATTTTCGTTTTATTACATTATAATGTATTTTATAACGTTATAAAGTAATATATTTATTAATTTAAAGTTATTTTTTTCGTTATAAACCGTAAAATAAAAAAAAAATTTCGAATTAAAAATAAATTCGGTATATAGTAATTATTTTCGTTATTATATAAATTTTATATATATTATAAAAGGTTAAAATAAAGAAAAAGAAGAATCGGTAATATTTACTTATAACAGAAAAAAAAACTTATAATCCGGAAAATCTTAAAGTTTTACGGAAATTTATTAAAAAAATTTTTAACGGGTTAAACCGGAAATTTAAAGATTTTTTTCGTATAACGAAATTATAGTTTTTCTTATTATTACGATAATTTTAAGATTATATTAGTTTCGGTAATATCCGTTATATTTCCGTTATTTAAAAGTTTATAATATTTTTATATATTATAGCTTTTAACAAAACGTAAAAAAAATAATTAATCGGTTTTTAATTTCGTAAGATATTATTTATTTTATTATTGAATTAGGTCGGAAGACTTAATCCTAATTAGTAGGTATCCGATAAGAAGGTCACGGGTAAACGCATAGTTGGAGTAATATATAAAATAACGTAAATCTGTATTAATCGGTGTTAAGATCTGTTAGATATTCATTCAGACCAATTGTTAGCTCCACTGAGCCACGAACTCCGTAGGTCGTATCAGCGACTGTTGTTAAACAGCTTCTTATCAGGATTTATATGGGGTCCTGTCTTAGCTTAATTTTCTTAGCTACAGGGGGCTGTATTCTTATAATTACTCCCTTCCTTAAAGGCCTTAATCCTTAAGGCCACCGCGTTACCTTTCCGTATAACCGGATTTTTATACAGGATTTTTTTATTTAATAGTAATTACCCGTATTTAACTAAATCTAATAATAACGTTTTTAGCTAAGCTTTATTTGGTTAAGGCCAGGGGGAAAAGTTTTATTATAATTTTCCTTATAAATTAAAGCAGTATAATACGTACAAAGATAAAAAATTTAAAACGTAACTTTTATAACTTCCGACCGTTTTATTTTTAGTTTTATCGCCTTATTTTTTAACGGTATAACTTTTTTATACGTATTATTTTGCGCGATTTTAAATTTATTTATTCGGTTTTCTTTAATTATTTATTCGGTTTTCTGGCCTTTTAAATATTTTAGTACGTATATATTTTGGTATAACTTAATATATAGCAAGGGTGATTAATTTTATAATACCCCTGCAACAAGTAATTAATTTATTTTAGAAAATATACCCCCCGAAAAAATTAAATTATTAACCTGTTAAATATTAAGTAAATCGCTAATATTATTATCAAATATTTATTTAGATTAATTATTAGTTTTATTAAGTTACGAACCCCGTAAATCGTATTAATAACTGTTATTAGATAACTTCTTATCAGGATTTATATAGGGTCCTATCCTAGCCTAGTCTTCTTGGTTATAAGGGGCTGTATTCTTACAAGACCGTGGAAAAAGAGTGTCGACGATAATAAACAATAACGGGGTTACGCCCGAAGGAAAAAAACCCTTAAAAATACTCTTAAAACAGTAGGACTAATTAACTAGGCTTAAAGCTAAGTCTTTAAACCCTGCATTATTTCAACTCTTTTTTTTTACAATAAAGTTCGTTCTTAATTTATCGCAAAAAACAAATAATAATTTAACGCAGATAATTTTTTAATATTACGAATACATAAAAACCTATTAATTAATTTAGATTCACCTTTATAATTTATTTTCCAACATTCTTAACTTAAAACTTTATCTTTTTTATTTCGCTAATTTTTCCCTTTACTTAGCTTTCTCCTTATTTTTTTATGCCTTAGCCTTAAGAAAATCGCTATTAATTAACTTTTTATACTTTTTCCAGTTAGGTTATCTTTGGATAAAGTAAAGTTCCGGTCGTTTCCCAGCATTTTTATAGGTATTTTCTATTATTTATATAACGTCATATACTCTTTTTGTAATATAGTTATAGCGTGTTAATTACTAAAGGGCAAACGTAATACGTATTTAATTTTAAAGTTATAGCAGGTTTTAGGTAAAAGTTATTATAATCGAAATTCGTTAAAAATAAAGGTATGTTTAATTAACGGAAATATAAGGAATATATAAAGATAAAAAACGTACTAATAATAATTTAAACTTTTCCGAAATAAACGATAGGCGTTTATCCGGTTAATAATACCTAAGCACTTTTTTATCTCCTGTTTTTAAATATAGCTTTGGATATTTTCTAATTACCGTAATAAAGTTATTAATTATATTTATTTTGCCTTATAATTTTTTTTCTTCTATTTTTTATTACGGTAAATCTTTAACGATAATATAGAAGAAATAAGTAATCCAGGTTTTATAAATCTATCCTTTAATTTATATTAAAGTTTTAGCTTTTATAATACGGACTGGTAGATTATTAAGATTAACTTGTTCTTATTTATTATAGTAAAATTATAATATCCTTTTAACTCGGTCTTTAAATAAAGTAATATTAAATAATACCAGGAAACGTTTTAATCGGATATGTAAAATATTTACCCAGTAATTATAAGCTTTATTTTCGTCGATTTAAATAATATTATATATTATGGTCTAAACAAAATCCAAAATAAATACCTAAATTGCAGCTTTTAATTTTTCGTTTATCGGGATGTAATATCGATAAGTAATAAAATGACTAGTTTCAAAGATATATACTAATTTATCCTCGGCAGAATTATAGGCGATAAAATATATTAAACCAGTGATATTTTTTAATTAGAAGTATTTTTTATCGTTTAAAAATATAAGGGTCCTTTAAAAGGGTACAGTAATAACGTTATGCTAAAATTTAGCTTTATCTTCGAACTTAGGAGGTATTTCTAATAATTCCCAGGGTTTAATTCTTTTTATATTGAAAAAGGTAATAGGAAATAACCGATTAAATCTTAAATAAAGTATTTATTAAAAAAGGCGGTTAAACCGGTAAAATCTATAATATAATTTTTTTATTATCTTTTTTATATTAATAATATAAAGGATAAGAACGTTAATAATTTAACTAAGGTTACCTAATTAAAACTGGTTAATTTTTTTAGTTTTAAACTTAGGGATATAATAGGCATGCTTTACCAAGTATTTCTTAGATAAAAATACTATAGTAAAGGGTATTAAACTGATTAAAAAGTACAGATATTTATAGGATAAATACAAATAAATATCTATAAATAGGAGTTATATATATATAGGAGTATATAAATATGTAAAGACTAGAAATATAATTAATAAATACTTAAAGTTATATATATATAAAAAGCGCTAAATCTCCCTAAGGAGACGTGACCGTGGAACAAAATTGAACAAATAGATAGATTGTAATATCGGTTGCTAAGCTTTACCAAGCCCTAACTTTTTCACAGACTGCCCTGTCATGCAAGCCCTTATCGACGACCATTCTTAACCGAATTCTGGACGGTTTTCGTAATCCGGAGCAGCCGGATAAATTATCGTTCGTAATTTTTTTTGTATCGAACCAAAAATTAAATTTCGAAATTCTTAAACCTTTTGCCGTTTATATCTAATTTTCCCAATAATTCCTTTATACGGTTGATATTTTCCATTATAAGATCGTTTAACTTTTAATTATTTTTATTTATATAAATTAAATCGTATCCGAAAATTAAAAACAAAATCCGATTTTTTTGGGAAAAGTTAATTAAATTAACGGAAATATCGATATTTTTAGTTCGTTTTAAAGCTTTATTAAGTTTAAGAATTTTAAAAAAAACGTTTTCCGTAAAGATTTTATAATTACAGAATACTGGTATTTTGTAATAGGAATTGCCCGGCATATTTTAACTATTTTAATTAATAAGGATTCGAAAAGTTATAAAATCGATTAAGGTTAAAGGTAGCTATCGTAAGATTAGCAAAAGGTTGCAAAATTATTTTATACGGACTTAAAGTTTACCGCGAAAAACTTAATATCTCCTAAGTTATTACATTTCAGGAGATTCCCCTTACCGAATTAATTAAAGGGTATAAGGTTTATTAAAGTCGAAACTTATCGGCATTACGCAATAATCGGTTTCGGAATAAGGCTTTTCGTAACCGAAACGTATAATTTATTATTACCGTAAAAACTATTAATAATTACCGTATTTGAAAATATTAGGTAAAGTATTTATCGTATTAATTATTGGTATAATTACTTCGTATCTTTAGCTTAACCTGGATAATACGGCTTAAACCTAACAACCTTGTATAAAAAGCGCTAAAAGATAAAACTAAACGGAAAACGTAATTAATTAAAAGAATGTAAGGCCCGTATAAGCTTTTTTTAATTAAAATTATATACACCGAGAAAATCCTAGGAAATTTTATTTAAAGTTATATAAAAAAATGTAATTAACTGTTATAACTTGTATAATTAAGTATGTATACGTACTTTTTTCGTTCTTATATTTCTTTTATAACTTTTTTTCTTTTATAACTTTATAATTCCTTTTAATACTAATTTCTTTTTTTAACTTTTCCTTTTTAATATTTATACATATACATATATATATATTTACTATATTAATTATCCTTATTATAAGTTCCCGTTAGCCGTTAAATTTACTTAGAGCTTAAGGTTTTTACGTAAATAATAATTTAAAATAATTAGCTAAATCGTTAAAATATTCGTCCTTAAAAAATAAGTACACTTAAAATAAAACCGATTTTATTACCAAACTTAATAGTAACCTCTAGAAGTTAGATGTTATATCCGCTTATTACAAAAAGAATCTGCTAATATTAAATCTTTTTACTTTTATTAAACCTGCTACTTATCGTAATAATAAAATTTTAAAAATTAATCGGAATATTGAACTTTTATATAACCCTAGTAATATTTATAAACCTTAAAATCCTATATACCGTTAAGTATCTATTTATAACCTGGTTTTTTCCTTTTAATATCGATACCGTAATATAGCCTTTAATAATAAAGAAATACCTATTAAAACCCTAGTTATAAATAACCCTCGGTTATCTAAGTCTTATTTCCCTAACTTTAATATAATAAAATTAATCGAAAAAAACCCGGCACCTATTATTAATACTATAAAATAATTTAGTACTCGCCGATTAATATCTATAACCTCTAGTTCTAGTTTTAAAGATACTTTTTTATTTATGCTTACTCTATCGCCGGCATTTGTAATCCGGATATTTCGTATTATTAATCGGTTATTTAAGCCCTATATAAACTAAGAAATTTCAGCTTTTTTTCGTATAAAACTTAACGAAATCGATAGATTATTTAAATATTAAGATAAATATATTATAATAACCCGTATTACCTTTAAACATTTCAAAATAAGTTCTTTTTTACTTTATATAATAGTATTATATTAATCAGTTATAGATATTAAAAGTTATATTAATTATTTTTCCTTTTAATCTGTTAGCAGTTGGTGCTTTGAGATGATTACGGCTGGTAGGCTTAGGTTAAAGAATGTTACCTGGGATATTTTTTGTTATAAAAGAACTTTTTAAGTATGGATTATATATGTAAGGGTGGCTTGCTTTAAACGTTTTTAGTTTGCAAAATTATTAATATAAAGTTTTGCGTTAGTATTTTGTATTTAATTATTGTAACTGTTAATATGGTAGTATTTTTTGGTTAATTAGCAACTTAGTACGTTATACGAAGTAATTATTTGCAGGTTAAGTTAATAAAAAGAGTACGAGATTTAAAAGAAAGTTGCTTAATTAACGATTCGAAAGAGAGTTAGGTAATTAACGATGGCGAGTAAGTAATAAAACCCTGGGTAATTCCTTATTAAGTAAAGCGGCTTATTTAAAATTTTATTCCTTTTTCCTTAGTTAAAATTTTTTTACAATAGGGATATTTCTTAAAATAAATTTTATAGCGAGGAAAAGGAAAAATAAAAGCTTATATTAAATAAGGCGGCAGGAAAGAAACTTATTTTCGGGGCGTTTTTAAGAAATACTTTATTACTTTAATAACCGAAAAAGGACCGATTTAAAACCTTTATTTAAAAATAATAAATTATTATGAATTTAAATAAGTTTTATACGTTTTTAGGTATTAATATAAGCGGCATTAAACGTAACGTTAAGGTACGAAAGGATAAGTATCGGTAGGTCGAAAAAAAAAATTAAAAAGTTAAAGTTTTAAAACGAAAAAAATAACGATATTATAAAGCGTATAAATATTATAATAATATAATTATTAAATACGTTTTAATTTAAAATGCGGAGTTTTAAATGGTTGCATAATATAAATATATAACCGAAGGTATTATAAAGCGTATTGTTTAAGGTTAAGGTTAATAATTTTAAGGAAGTATTTATCGTATTAAAAAACGATATAAAAGAGATTAATTTACTGAAAGAAAGCGAAACGAAATTTAGGAGGTGATTTATAAAAAAGCCCGACTTTCCGAAAAAAAAGAAAAGTAAGTTATTTAAGGGAAAAGAAGTAATACGTAATAATCCCGATAATTTAAATAATTCCTTTAGTATTTCTAGCAGTTTTTCGAGCTTTAATAATTTAGATAATTTTGACGAATTAGGCGTTTGTTTAAAAAATAAAGAAAAGGATTTTAAAAAGTTTAATAATATAGATGTAAAGTTACGTTGGAAATATTTTAATTTTTCGCTGGATAAGGAAAATTACTTAATAAACTGGGTTAATTAAAAGCTTTAAAATAACGTTTTAAATTTTGTAATAAAAGAAATTAGTTATAAAAACGGGATAAAGTTAGGTTAATTGGATTAGTTCCGTTTAACGAAAGTTATTATTAAAATTTGCAAAAAAACGTTTTTAAAATTAATTATAGGTATTAAAAAAGGTATGAAAATGTTAAGGACGTTCCGGAAAATTTATGTAATAATAGGTAAGGTTAAGTAAAGGTTTTTTTGGAAAAAGTTTAGCAAAGTTATTTATAATAAAGGAAACCCGGTATAATTTATTATTAAATTTTAGAAATTTTTTTGTAAGGTAAAAGGCTGTAATATACGATTTGGAATAAAAAAATAAATTATTATGTTTTTTATTATTATAAAGGATTACGTTAGTAGTTAGTATAAAATTATTTAGTTAATATTACGGTAAACGGATTATTTTTTTTAGTAGCTGATCGACGATTTTAACAGTAAATTTTATAACCGATTTAATAAAAAAAAAATAACGGACGGTTCGTTAACGTACGAAAAGGTAAAGGAAATAAAAATAATAATAATAATTTCCGAAATAATAAATCCGTATAAAATAAAAACGGAAAATTATTTTGTTTTAATTATGGCAAATATAGATATTTAGCAAAGAACTGCTTTAAGTTGCAGAAAAATAGCAAAGGTAAAAAAAGGAAATAAGGTTAAAATAATAATTAACGTAATAATAATGGTAATAATGGTTAAAATAATTAAAGTAATAGTTTTTGTAATATTTGTAATAATAATTAAAGCGAAAAGTAATTTATTTTTGAAAGTTTAAAAAATTTATATTATTTAAACGGAAAAACCTTTAACGTTTACGTTAACGAATAGTAACTTTAGGATTTTATGTAATAATATAACGAAATGGTTTAAAAGATAACGTAAGGAATTATAAGGATTAAAAGCTTTAAGTTATAGGCAATTTAAAATCTTAAATTGTAAAGAACCGATTGTTTTAAATTACAGTTATAAGTAACCGAAAGTTTTGAAGTTATAGTAGTTAATTATTTTGGAATAATTAAGGCGATAGTTATAAGTAACGTTATGTTTTTATATATATATTTCTTTATAGAAAACGATAAAGATAAGTTGTTTTAGGATTTAAAAGTAAACGTTAATATTATTAATAATATCGGCGACTTTAAGAAAAATTCGATACTGAATATTAAGTTTAAGGGAATTTATATTATAATAAACGGAGGATTTATGGTTATTATTTTTATCGGTATTATAAAGTAACTTTTAAAAGGTTTTAATAAAAAAAATAACGAAATTATAATAAAATATACGTTATATATTAACGATTTTCCTTTAAAGATGTTTTTTGGAAAGATATTTTATAAAAAGGGAAATTATTTAAATAGAAATATTTTAGTTAGTTTTAATAAGTTTAAATTGATAATTATTAACGTTTTTTAAAAAGGATTCTTTTTATGGTTTTATAGGAAACCGGAATTTATTATTAAGGGCTTAAAATTTTTGAACGATAAGGATTGTTAATAAGGATATATACTGGGGAAGGTATTCGGTAAAAAAGATAACGGTAACTTGGTTAATAATTTAAGGATAACTTTTATGGGGGTATTTAGGGACGGAAAAATTTTTATAATAAACGAAGTTATAAAGAAAATTATTTTTTAATATTGCCGTTTTTATTATTTTAGTATTAAACGATTAATTTGGATTATTAAAAGGTTTACGGGGATAAATTTAAACCTTAACGATATAAAATCGTTTGTTTGTATAGTTTGTAACGAGGGAAAAATACGGAAAATACTGTTTATTAATTTATAAAAAAAAGTAATATACGTAGAAAAAATTATTTAATATAATATGGAAACCGTTAAATTTGTTAGGATCGAAAATAACGGTTATTTCGGGTTTATTATAAATAATTTGTTACGTTATAAAAAGTATTATTTATTTAGGATTAAGAACGAAATATAGTAAAATTTATATACGTATATTATCTAGATATTTAAACGTTTGGAAATATTGTTATTAAATATAGAAAATAAAAGAAAAAGGCGTAAATTTTACGTTTTGATGGCGATAAGGAATTCGGTATAACGATTATCGAAAATTTTTGCATAATAAAAGGTATTAAATTAATAATTTTCAGTATTTATAATTAATATTAAAATGGAATTATAAAATAAAGGATATAATTTTTTTAGGACGAAATATGTATAATTACGGCTTAAATAAAAATATCGATATATTATTGGGATTTTATAATAGAAGTAATAACGTATACCGTTAATAAAACTGGATAATTAATAATAAAGGACGTAATACCGATCGAATGTTTTAAGGACGTATTCGAATTTAATAAGTTTTATAAGTTTGATAATAATTATTTTCGGATTTTTAGTAATAGGTATATAATTTTAATCAATAAGAATTATAGGATTAAATTAGAAAAATTAATAGCTTATAAAGTAAAAAAAGTATTATTAAGTTATTAAGGGATATATAATTATAAGGTATAGTTGTTAAAAAGCGGCAAATTATTAATAATACCGTATGTTATTATTTATAAGAATTTAAAAAAATTAAGATAACTTTTTAACCCGAAAGATATTATTCGGTTATTTTCGTAATCCGTATAAAAATAATTAAGATACCGTTAGAAATAAGGTATTAAAATAAAGAATAAAAACGATAATATCGTTTTAAAGGACGATACGGATTAGGAAATTAAATAAATTAAACGGAAAAAGGAACGTCCGAAAAAAACGGTTTTTAAATTATACGTTTTAAAAGCTTTAAACAAAGTATTAAAGTTAATACGTAAGTTAAAGTTAGCTTTAATTTAAAAGGGTAATAATAACGATTTTATTTATTTTTATTTATTATTAAATATTAAAAATTAAGACGAAAACGGTTATAGGCTATACGTTGTAATAAACGACGGTTTATTATTAAAAAAAGTTATAGAAGGTTTAAAAGGTAAGATATAATTTAAAGTTATTTTTATTAAGATTAAAGAAAATTTTTAATACGGAATTTTCTGTTTTATATTAGATAATAAGGTATACGGGTATTTGGTAAATGCGAAATAAGTATTAAGAAAAAAGTATATATTTATAAAAGAGCTAAAAAAGTATAAGGCCCGTATTTATGTTAAGGGATTTATTTAACGGAAAGGAATTGATTATAATAAAACGTTAATTAGTATTATAAAGGTTGTATATTGGAGAATTTTAATAACGCTGGTTGCTGCTTTAAGTTGGTATATATTTTAAATCGATTTTATTACGGTTTATTTAAATGGTAATTTAAAGGAGGATATTTATATAAAGTTTTTTTTTATGTTAAAGGAGTATTTCGACGTATATCCGGAAAATAAAGTAAAATATTAGTTTTTCCTTAAAAAAATTATTAAGTTAATAAATTTTTTATACGGTTTGAAATAAGCCGGAACTGTTTGGTAAAAAAAAGTAAAAGAAATATTTGCGAAGTAGGGTTTTTGTTTGTTAATTTCGGATAACGTAATATATTATAATCCGAAAATAGGAAACGTTATTGCTTTATACGTAAATAATTTTTTGTTTTTTAGCCTTAATAAATAACGTTTTAAGGATATTATTAAGGGGATAATTAAGGATATATTTATTAAAGATTTAAAGGACGTTAAATAATATTTAAACGTACAAATCGTCCGTTTTTTATTAACGGGAGATATTAAGTTAGATTAGTAATAATATATTAAGAAATTATTAAAGTTAATAGGATTAAACGTTATACGGAAATAATTTACGTTATTTGTTAAGGATTATTTAAAGTACGTTATAAAGAATAAAAGCGTAATTAATAAAGAAAAAATGTATAAATATATAAGTTTTATAAGGAAATTTAACTTTTTTAGTTATATTAATAAATTGGATATAACGTTTGTAATGTTAATTTAAGTTAGGTTTATAAATAACCCGTTATTTAAATACCAGGAATATATTAAGTAATTACTGTAATATTTAAACGGTATAGTAAATTTGTTTTTTCGGTATCGGAAGTTAAAAAATTACCCGTACCGGAAATATAATAACTTAAACCTGTTTGGAATAATAAATATAGGCTTTGTAAATAATGAATTAATTAAATCCATAATAGCTTACGTATTTTTTATAATTAGAACGTCCGTATTATGGATTTTAAAGTTATAAGGCATTATTATTAAGTATATTATTAAAGCAGAATACGTAAAAGCAGAAATAATTATAACGGAGGTAATTAAAATTAAATTTTTTTTAATAAAGTTAAGGTTTATATTTAAAAGTTTTATTCTTATTTTGGAAAATAATATAAATACGTTAAAATAGGTAATAAAGATATAGATAATATAAAGGAAGCGTTATATTCGACTGGAATATTATTACGTACGTTAAAAGATATAAAAGGGTAATATTAACTTTTAATACGTAAAAAGTAAAAATAATTTAACAGATAAGTTAATAAAGCTTTTTAATGAAGTTAATTTCGAACGATTCATAGCGAATTTGGGATTAAAGAAAATATAAAACGAATTAAAAGGTATTTGAGGTCGATAGATATAGGGGTTTAATGGCTGAGATTATTTAAAGTAAAAGGGCGTATTAGTAATTGGTATTTTGAGATAATTACGGTTAGTAGGTTTAGGTTAAAGAATGTTACCTGGGATACCTTTTGTTATAAAAGAACTTTTTAAATATAGATTATATATATAAGGGCGGTTTGCCTTAGATGTTTTTAGTTTATAAAATTATTAATACAGAGTTTTGCGCTAGTATCCTGCATTTAATTACTGTAACTGTTGATATAATTTATTAAAAAATTAATATTTAAAATAACGAATTATTAGTACGAATTTTTAAAAAGTAGTTAATATATAATTTTTAATTGCTAAAATATTTATTTTTAATAGTAAACTTAAGATAAATATTATTTTCGTTAAAATTAATTATGTAAAGCCCGTAAATCAATTTATATTACTGCTAATTAAAAACCCTTAATATATTAATAAGCTATTTATTTAGGTATTTAAAATACTTAACCTAATATTTTATAAGCTGTACGAAAAATAATATTATAATTTAAAAACTTCCGATTAATCCGGTATATTTTCTTTTTTTAATTATTAATCGATCCCAGGTTTTACTAAGAACTATTATAATAACTGTATTAAATTTATTAAAAGTTATAGGTATATATTTAAAGATAATTAATTTAAGGTTTTTAAAGTTAATTTTAAGTAAAAGCCGTAGGTCGTTAAGAACTTAAACGATAATAACTGTCCGGTATTTCAGAAGTTTACCAATAACAAGTTCTAAGTATTGCTTAAAGATTATATTACCGATTTTATTTATATAACTTTTCGATCGGTTAAAAAAAAATCTTTCGGCTAGTAATAAAGGTATCGGGGTTCGGTAATATAATAGGATTACTCGGAGATAATATTCTTATATTCTAGTTTCTCGTAATTAAACGTATTAATTTTCTTTTTTTAATTAATTAATTGTTTTTATTTATATCCTTATTTTTTATAATAACATAACCTTTTAATTAATTATTTAGGATTTATACCTTAATATTCGTTTTTACAAGTTTTAAAATTTTAAGTTACTAATTTTTATATAGTTCGATATTTTTTATAACCGTACTTTCCTTCTTTCTTTTTAATTAATCGGATAACGGTCTTATCCAATTATCTTTCTCTAAATTAATCGGTTCCTAATATCTTTTTTTATCTTTTACAAATTGCTTTAATTTATTAGTAAGAAAATTTCCCCGTAATAACGTCCTATTAATTTTTTTAATCGATAAATACCTTAATTAATGATTTTATTAATTAAATACGGTCCAATTCAGTAATATTTAAGTTTTATACTTCTAAATATATTTATATATCGTAACGTATTATATAATAATATCAGATCGTTTACCTTTAAAAATTTATCTTTTATCTTATTACGGTTTTTGTAATTAGTAAACTTAGTTACCTTAAGTCTCTATTTACTGATAAATTAGGTAATTTTAGCTATATCTTTTATTTTCCTTGTTAAAAATCGAATCCGTTACAAAATTAACTTTTCCCTTAAGGTATTTAGGTCCTAAGTTATAATTCTTTATATCGGCAATACCGTCTCGATCAGTTAAAAGGCTCTCTATCTATATAGCAATTTATAAAAATTTAAGCCATAACTTATTACAATAGTATTATCCACAAAAATTATTTTAGGCAAAAATTTAACTTATCCTTTGCCAGTATTTTTTATTGCTTTTATTAAAGCTTTAATAATCGATATATATCCTTTCTTAATAAGTCCTTAATACCAAGTAATATAAATAATACCTTCCTTTTATTCGATACCTAACGTAATACAATTTTTAATAATTTTGCCTTTATTTTCGGAATTACCGTTTATTTTAATTTTAATCGGAATACCGTGCCAGTAAAAAATATACTCCTTTAAAAATTTCCTAATTATTATTAACGTTACTAATTATAAAGCCCTAATTTTCAAATAATTAAACAATTTGTACCTTATTTCGATAATAACCTTGTAACTATTATCGTTAGGTATAAACTAAATATTAATTACTTAGATAACTGTTATATCGATAAGTTATAAAAAGCTATGGCTTTTTTCGAAATGTTAATTAGCTGCTTTCTAATATTTAAAATACGTGAATATCGCCTTCCGAACATACTTATACATATTTTGCTAATAATAAGAAATTATTATATAGTAATAAGTTAAATCTTTGCTTTTATAACCGGATTTCTTATAATATTATTTAATTATTAATTAACGTTCCTGTTTAATATTAATACCCTTACGACTGCTATATTACTTATTTACTTTACGTCAAAGAATGCCGTTTTAAATAAAATACTTTAATGCCTTATTTTTAAAAACCGTCTTCTTTTTTTTAAAGCAATATTAAATCGATTAAGGAACTTTAACGTTATTAAAAACTTCGTATACTTTTATAACGTTTTAAACTAATTTTCGATAAAAAATCTTTGTTTTTAAATAAATTTATAAAATTTAAAAACCGTCCCGGTTATAATTAAATTAAGCCGAATAATATCTAATTAGATATTAATAAAATTATCGATTTTTTTTATTAATCGTCTAACGTATTAAAAAACCCAGATAAAATCCTAGATAAACTATCCGCAATTATATTCTTTTTACTAGGAATATATTTAATTTTAAAATCGAACTACTTTATTTAAACGATTTATTGGGTAAATAAAATTTTAAACAAAAGATTTAGTAAATTATTAATCTAAGCTATTAAAACTTTAGCATTAATTTTCAACTTAAATCGGACTTTATAAATATAGTTTCGAAATTATCTTAAAATTTTAAAAATAAGTCGATATTCCAACTTGCCGGCATTATAATTTAACTCGGCTCCCTTTTAGGTACTATTGTCAAAGCGCACAAAGTATTCGATTTTATTAATTAACTAATCTAAAATACCTTTAAACCCTCCTTTGCAGAAATTACTT
Organism: Monosporascus sp. CRB-8-3; assembly: GCA_004155055.1. Taxonomy (NCBI): domain Eukaryota; kingdom Fungi; phylum Ascomycota; class Sordariomycetes; order Xylariales; genus Monosporascus; species Monosporascus sp. CRB-8-3. Next base: position 77,170 of record QJNZ01000374.1, read on the forward strand.
TTTATAATAAATAGCCTTATATCGGAACCGTAATCTAATATAATCAAAGTCAGGGCTATCGTAAACGTTTTTCTTAAAATCGATATAATAAAGTCCTAATTATAAACCTAAATAAACGGTACGTTCTTCCGTAATAACTATGTTAACGGGTTAACCATTATAGTATAATATTTAACGAAAATCCGATAATAAATAGTAATCCCTAAAAAGGCTTTAATCTTCGTAATATTTTTATACGGTTCGATTTCTAGGATTTTCACCACTTTAACATTATCGGGTCGATAATTATTCGTTCTATAAAAAAATCCGATTATAACGGCTATTTTTTAATATTATTAAAACTTCTATATACTAATTACAATACCGGCTAATTTATAGTTTAGAAACGTCTTGTTAATATTAACGATATACTTAAAGACAAACTTTCTAATCTTAGGAAAAATTTTAACCTTATTATATTACGTTTTTAGATTTTTAATTTTAACGTTATTTATAAATAATTAAATTATTTCAGGTATTAAATTAATAAAAATCTTTTTAATAATACGATAAAAATAAATTATTAAGTTAATAAATTTTAGAAATAAACTTATTATTTTAAATAACCCTAATAATATTAAAAACGTCGTATAATCTTTACTGGTAAAAGCTAAAGTAACTTAATTTTATCCAGAAAAGAAATTTATCAATATTATTAAAAAATATATAGCAAAATCTGAAAAAAACTCGTTATAATTCTTTGGTATAAACGTATTTTGCAGCGTAATAACGTTTAGTTTAGTTACGAAATTAATTAATTTATAAACTACCATCCTTCTTTTAAACGAAAAACTAAGTATTTTTATACGTAATATAGAATTATTTAAGTATTTTTTTTAAATCCGGATTTGTAATATATCGATCAGTATATCCTTTATATTAACTGGTATTTCTATACCTTTGGCTTATTATGTTTTATAAAAGATCGTACGGATCTTATAAAAAGATACGACATAATCTTTAATTTTTCCATATTCCGGCTATTTCTAAATTAAGGTAATTTTTCTGCAAAATAACATTTTTTTTAAAAAAGGCTTTCTCTGTATAAGTAAATTTATTACTTAATTAATTAAATACTGTATTTAATCGTTTTTCGGTAAGATATATATCATATTTTATAATAAAGAACTTAGAAAATAAAGTTATTAATAAAGTACCGGGTTTATTACGATATATACCGTTTTAATTAATAACCTGCTAAGCTTTAACAAGCTCCTTACTTTTTTAATCTAAATCTCCGGGTAATATAAATCCGTTAAATAGAATATAATCGATAAGGATAATTTTTTTCCATTTCGGCTTATATATAATATTAATTTATATAGCTTTATTCTTTTTAACCTTATTACGTATTTTATTTTATAAAATTCTATATAGGGCGTATATAAGTTTTTTATTACTAAATTAATATAAAATAATATTTCCTAGCTTTAACTTATTACCGATAATTTCTTAAACGGTAATATAGTTCTAATTAACATACGTATTATTAATTAAAAAAATATAAGAGCCTGTAATAAATTCGCTAATCCTTTTATTCATAAGCCTGTTTTCGCCAATAAAACGGCTTATAAATTTACCGGTTACTTTTTTCTAAACTTGTTATTTATATACGTATTATAACTAACTTATCCTGTAAATATTAAAAGATAATGATTTTTATAAGGCCGAATTTTAGGGTTCCCTTTATTACCTTTAGATTTATATTTAAGGTTATTTTCAACTTTATTATAAAATTAAGTCCTAGTATTAACGGCTATGCCATATAGCTATTATCGACGACAAAGAAAAAAATAATAATTAATCGGCCGGCTAACCAGATAAAAACCTTAATTATATTCTTAAATCGAATTCTTTTTTAAAAGTTAAAACCTATAAACGATATCTAAATTTACCTTATTACTAATCTATATCTCCTTATATAGAACGTAACGATAATACTAGATTCGGCTCCGGTATTAATAACGCCATTAATTAGGTTTTCACTACCTTTATAACCTACCTTAATTATAAATCTAAATAACGGGATAATAAATTCCGCTAAGCTATACTGTTATATTAATAAAACGCTAGCTTTACTTTTACTTTCGGCTTTATACCTAATATTTAAAGTAAAGATCCTAAGGTTCTATTTTCTTCCTACCGAGGCAATATTACCTCGAACTTCAGTTTCGATTATCTTAATTATTTTTTTACTTTTATAACCAAATGCCTTTAATATCTTATTAATTATAAAGTTTTTAAAAGCCTTATTAAAATCTGGATAAACTTTTATCAGGTCAGCCTAGGTAATTTCAAACTTCCTTTTAACGTTTTCTTAAATCTTTGCCTTCCAGAATTTAACAAGGTCCTTATTAATTAAACCGTTATAGCTAATAATATTATCCGTCTAGATACTGTGTTGGGGTTGGAGCTGTACAGCTGTTGCACAGCTGCTCCACCTATTGCAGCTATTCTAGCTTTTTCCAAAGGTTTCTAGCTACGTTACTAAGTGGGTCGGCGATGGTCTATATAATGCCGACCTACCAACCTTTGTATGTAGTCTTCCATAGTATCAAGGAACGCCCGGCATCCTTCTTCCCAAGCTTTTGATTAAGAGGTTCTCGCGTACATACAGCTTTGATAAGCCCTGTCCCAATCCAATACCGGTATCCATGTTTATAAATAAAGGTCCATTTTGTATAATTTTATTATTATTAACTTTATTTCTTTTTATACTATCGCTAAATTCCTTTTTTTCGCTAATATATTTAGCTATTATAATACTGGTAAGAATACTAGCTAATCGGAGTTATCGATTTTTAATATATAAATTTCCTTTAGGTAACGGGTACCTTTAACCTTTACGGAGTTATTTTATAACTATTTACGTAATAAAGCTTCTCTGTAAAGTAGCTATTTATCCTTAGTAACAAAATTAGTAAAATTAATTTCGGTAACCCGGTTCTAATTAATAAAAGCTTCCTATTTATTAGGCTTTAAAATTGTAATAAAACGTAGCGGTTTAATAGTATTATATTATGCCTTATTTTTATCGGTACTAAAACTACAATTATCCGAATTTTTTATAATACCTTATTACCGATTAAAATACTATATCTTCTTTCGGTAATAATTAGAAAAGCCTAGTAAGTTATATATCTATTTAGAGACCTTTTTTTTAAATAGGAATCCGGGCGTTAATCGTTTAATACTTAAAAATATTCGGAAATTAAATAATACTTATTTTAATCCAATCGTTTTTAAACTTAAAATAAATCGTAAAACCGTTATTATTAAGCGAAATTAACCTTATATTTTTTATATTTATAAATAACTTATAACTATATATAGAATATCCGTTCTTTAAATAAAATTAATAAATACCAGGCTTAAAATTACCGTATTTACCCTTTTGTTACCCTCGATAATTACTTTGGTAACTATCATAATAATTATCTCGGCCACGGTAAAAAATTTCCCGTTTAAATTCGTCCGGTTAAAAGTTTATTATATTAATCGAAAGGTCGGGACCGTAATTCTGAGCTTAAGATAATTCCTATTCTAGTAAGGTGTAATATTAAGAAATCCGTAAAGCCCTTTTATTCTTTGTTTTTTTTAAAAGCCTTTAAGTTTTAGATTTGTTTTATTTACGTAATTTTTAGTTTCTAAAATATATTTATAATTTTAAATATTTGATCGGAACGGCAGGATAACGCCTATTTCAAACCGGGACTTCTTAGATGCTAATATTTCGCCTTTTATTACTGTAACAAGTAAAGTCGGTTTTTTTTATATAATTAAAGTCGAAACGGATTCCCGATTATTTTCTATATTCGTTATAACGTATTAATCCAGTTTTATTAAGCACCTAATCCTTGATTAATATTAAAGCCTTGTTATAAAATAATACGTATAAATTTTCGAATTTTTTTAAAAAAAACTTTAAATTTTTTTTAAAATAATTAGCTAAAAGATTTTTAAGTAAATTTTGAATATATTTATCTTTATTAATCTTTTTTTTTATTTAGCCTTTTCGATAGTATATCGGATTTTCATAACGTATTCTAAATAATATTCCTAAACATAATTAGGAATGTTATATTAAGCTTATTTCGTTAAAGTTTTTAACCGGTTTTTAGCAATCCGAATTTGCTTAGAATGTTAAAATTTAAAAGTTTCTAAGATATTTATAATAATATCGTCCTATTTAGTAATTTCCTTAAATATAACTCTAACTCGGTTTTTTATTTTCGGACTGTTAATTTAATAAGGAAATTTAACAATTATATTAACATCTCTAAGCTTATATTTTTTAAATAATGTATAAATATCTTTAAACTAATTAATAACTTTAATACCTAAAAAACAAAATTCGAAATAAATAAACAAATCCGGAAAAATTATAAAAAAATATAATTTTATCTATTATATTATCAAGGAAATCGAAATCCCTTTAATTAATAGGTTTTATAAGCATTACCTCTAATATTAACACCGCAAGTCCAGTAAATAATTCCGAAAAGGTTCGAGTTAACGACACCTCTCGTCCTTTAAATATCTCAATAATAATCTTAAAAACATTCGATTTTTTCGTAAACTTTAATAATTTAATTAGATTGCTTAAAGGCTTAACTTTACTAATCTCGCTCTTATCTTATAGTTCCTCTAATTAATATTAAATAATAACGTCCGAAATAACGCTTTAGTTTCTTTTACGAAAAAACTTAAATACTAATATTAAGCTTTACGGTCCTATTTATATAATAATTTTTAAAAGTTTCGAAAATTCTTTAGCAAATCGGCTAAAACCAAATTTAAAAAATTAATTACTATAAATAATCCTTTAATTTTTTAAATCCGAAAATACCGTTTTAATAATTAGATTATATTTAAACATAAAATAAATAATAACTTTTAATTTTTTTTTTAAATATATTTTATAATTATATCCTATCTTAAAATCGAATATTTTCTCTTTTTTAATTTTAAATTAAATAATTACCTCTTAATTAATACGTTACTATCGTTCGAATTTAGTTAAAATTATTTTTATTACGGAAATTAATACCTTTATTACCATCTTAACCGTTTTATAATTTAAATTAAATAAAAACAATAAATTCTATAACACTTTATCTAATAACGTTTATATTAAATGCTAATTAATTAATAATAAACAGGTTTAAATATCGATATTTAACGATTATATCGGCTTCTTTATATATTACTAAAAAACGTTATTCCCTTTTTATAACTTTCTCTTTAAAACCGAAATATTAACCCTTATAGGCCTTTTTTATTTTCTGCCTAAATTTACAATCCGCTTTATATCGTCAACCACGTCATTAATCTCATTACTTTAACCTTTTAATTTCTAAATACGTAACTTTTATAACGGCGCTAATTATTATAAATCCTTCGGTTAATTCTTATTTTTACTAATAATTTTCGCTTATTTTTATCTTATTACATAAACCATTTCATAACGGAAATTATCGTTTAAATCCTATAATTAATCCAAAACAAATTAATTAAGTTATATTTTATTATTATCGCCTTCGCTTATACTTTCCTTTTATTAATTTAAAAAAACTCCGTCTTATAATATAATATTATATCCTATTTAACAATTTCTTATTAATCGCTTATAACCAAAGTTAACGGTATTATCGTATCGTATTATTATCGTTCGTATCGTAACCGTATATCTCTTAAATTACCATTTTCGTAATCGTAATCGTCCGTTACTTTCCGTAATTATCTTAATCGGAAATTTTCTAATTAAAACCTTATTTACTTTAACTCTTTAACGAAAAATCGTAAATTACTTCGGCAATTAACTAAAGCCAATTTCCTTACCAAAAATACCAAATAAATTAAATCGGAAAACTTAATCCTAATAAATAAATATCCGATATAAAAGTCACGGGCAAGGGCATAATTAAAGCAATATACAAAACAACGTAAATCTGTATTAATCGGTGTTAAAACCGTAGAAAAAGAGTATCGACGATAATAAACAATAACGGGGTTACGCCCGAAAAAAAAGAGCCCCTAGAAATACTCTCAGAGCAATGGAACTGATCAACTAGGCTTGAAGCTAAGTCCCTAAACCCTGCACCATTTCATTATACGCAAATTTTTTAAATATATAATAATATTTTTTCGTATTTTCGTAAAATAATTAAATATAAGATATTTTACGTTTTTAATCGAATTAGATTTTAAGTTAAAATAATTTAATATATATATTAAAGTATAAGGATATAGCCCCGGGGCGTATCCTACTTAAGTGCGGATAAGGACTTCCAATATATAAAGCGTTAAAATTGCTAATCTTTTAGTTATATACAGGAGTAGCTAGTTCTTTTTATTCCCTTATATTATTCTAACGTTTTATAGGTATACTAGTTAACCAGCTACAATCAAATTTAAAGTTCGAATCTAAAAAAAGCTAAAAAATACCAGGATTTTAAAATTAATTATTAAAATTTAGGCCTTCGTTACGCTTATAAGGTAAATAAACCTATTTATTCGGATTTGGCGAAGGTCGGCGATTAGTTACCGCGCGACTAACAAATGGATAGGGTGGTAAAGGCCCCCCTATTAACTGTAGCCAAGGTCGACGATAATGATGATCGACGGTACAATAAGGACAGTGGTAAAGTCGCATTTACCCTTAGGGATCTAACGCGTTTAAGCCGACGAATCTATAACGCATATCGCCGAAGGATCGCCGAACTGCCGCCAAAAAACTGGCTATAGGATAAAAGGATAACGTACGGAATCGGGACGATTCCTTTATAAAGAGGGGAGCAGTATAAGGATATAACCCCGGGGCGTATTTTATTTAAGTGCGGATAAGGATTTTTAACGTATAAAGCGTTAAAACTGCTGATCTTTTAGTTATATACCGGAATAGCTAGTTCTTTTTATTCCTTTACATAGAGTAATTAACGGTATTTATATTTATGCTTTTATTACGTAAAGCAGGTAATACGGATAATAAAATCGTAAAGGCTTTATTTTATAAAACGTATTTATAGTTATAAAACGGGATAAAATTTTTAATTACGTATTAACCGGCGTTTAAGGTTTTATATATAACTTTAAGTTTTTTACGGATATTATTTTATAAAGTTTTAAAATGTTATTAAATTAGTTTTATATAACTAATAGTAGTTTCGGTAATTAAACCGGGATTATCGTATTTTTTTTAATTATTAAATATTATTATTAGAAAGAGCGGCTAAGTTAAAAAAGATTTAAAATAATAAAGGAATTATATAATTTATATTATTCGAAAATTAAAGTTATCGTAAAACAGATACTTAGTATATTAAAAAAAATTTGAAATTATACGGTGTTCGGTATCCGAATATAATTTGTTATTATAGATTTATTTCGTATATACTGCGTATGCTTTATATAACTTTATTAGAAAAAACGGTAATAAAAATGTAAATAAGAAATTAAAACTTAAAAAAATTTAAAAGGATATTTTGAAAAAACGGCAGAAATGTATTGTTTCGGAATTAATTAGGAGATTTCTTTATAATATACGGTACCGAATAGCTTTAAGGCAGTAGCGGAGTTATTAGAGATATATAGCGATAATTAATAACAATAATTAATGGTTGGATTAAAGAAAAATCTTTTAATTTAATAAAAACGTGATATTTTGAAGAAAAGTATATTACGTTGTAAAAAAGTGTATATGTTAAAAAAAAGGGGAAAATTAAAAGTAGTTAAGTATTAGATTAAAAGTAATAACTATATATAATAGTTTTAATGGAGTTTTTTCGAATATAGGAAAATTGTTAATTTATATATAGATTTTAAAAAAAATTAAGTATTTTAAAAATTATTATAAAATAATTTCTTTTTTACAAATTTTTTATTTAAATGTTTTTAAGTTAGTAAATCCCTGTTACCTTTTAATTAAGCGTTTTATTTTTAGCGTATAATAAAATATTATTACCGAACCTTTTAAGTTATAAAATTTAATAACGTAATAAAAAATATATAATAATTTTTGTATTAATTAATTTATTTTTAATAAAAATTATAATTCGTATTTTTAATCGCGATTTTTTTTAAAAGGTAAGGTTAATTTCGAGCGTAAATATAAATAAAGCTGTTAATTTTATTAAAACGTAATAACTTAAAGGTTAAAAAAATTGTTATTATTATTTTAAAATGTAAAACATTTTACAAAATGTTAATTTTTTTTAATTTTTTTAGGTTTTTCGATTTTTGTAACTTTTTTAAAATTATTAATTTTTGTTATTTTAATTTTTTCGTATATATAAATTTATACAGTTATTTCGGCCGAAATTATTAAACCCCGTTAATTAAGGTTTTTAAGTAAATTATTTTTTATTTTTTCGATTTTAAATTATTAAATATTATAAGGTTTATTTTTTTCTTAAGTATTATGTAAGTTTTTAAAAAATCAAAAACCTTAATATTATCCGTAAGATTATTAACGAGATAATTTATTATTTTCTTTATATTTTTAAAATTTTATACCCGGTTAAAACCGTAAAAGCCTATTGATATAAATTTATTTTCGTTCCGTTTTTTTTTTCGAAATTTTTTGCCGTTTAATTAAAACCGGTATTATTTCCGCGGTTTACGATAAAGGTATTATAAACTAGAAGCTTATTTTTTTATTGCCTGATATGTTTATATTAATATTAAAATTAAATTTGTTATTTTTTGCCTTAGTTTTAAAAAATATCGGTTTTTTTTACAGCTTTATTATTATTTTTCTCTAAAATTATATTTTTATCGTTAATATTACTTTTATTAAGTAAGTTGAATTTATTATTAGCTTTTTTAATAAACTTTCCCGTAACCGTTTCCTTAATAAAAACGATATAATATAAATCTTTATTTGTAAAAAGCTTTTTACGAAATTAAACCGCATTAGGATTTTTTTTAAGATAATCTTTTATTTTTTTTCGAGTAAAAAAAAGATATTTTCTTTAGTTTTTCCGTTATTATTCGTTTCGAATAAAATTACCGTTAAATATTATATTTACCGTTTTTTTATATATATTTCGTTTTTATCGTATTCTTTTTTTATAATTAATTTTTAATATATAACTATATTTTAACGGCAAAACTTTCGTATATAGGCTTTAAAACGGTAAAGTGTTCGATTATAAATCTGTTTTTATTATATAAAAATTTCTTTTTATAAAAACTTTAATAAATTTAACGTTTTATCGTATTCGAAAATCTAAACTTTATAAACGTAATTTCTTTTTTTTCGGCTTTTTTTAAACGTTATGTTTATATAAAACGTTTTCTTAATTTTTAATTAAGTTGTAATTCGTTTAAAATGGATAATAATAATAGCACATTCCTGATAATAATTTTTCCGTTTATATCGTTATAAAAAAAATTAAAATCTGAAAATATAAATGCGGAATTTTTGTTATTTTTTCCCCGAACGGTAGAAACGTAAGGTTAAAACGAACTTATTTTTTCTTAAAAAATTAACGTTACGAAACTATTATAAAATAATTAAAATAATTACAAAAAAAAAGTTTTAACGCCAGTTCGGAAAAGTTACGATATTACCATTTATATATATAGATAACGTTAACCAAAAAAAGGTAACTTTTTTAAATTTAGGCTTTGGGGTGGATACGAATATTACATTGTAAGTTCCCAGTTTTATTATATGTACTGATGTACACGTTGTCATTAGGCTATTAGTCCCCTAAGCCGTTGTCGTTCAGGCCCTAATGCTTCGAACTCCTTACGTCATATTAACACCAATACGGCTTTGGTACCTCGGCGAGATAACAGTGTGGATCGCTGGATAAGCTCTGTGGTATGGGCAAAATCGCTATCCCCCCGAGGGAATTTTTGCAGTCCTGTACGTGTGGCCGTACCGTTATACATCAGCCGACGCCCTAGTTATTGGCGAACATGGCCAAGCTGCTAAGCCCGAACTTTACGGAATTCTACAACTTCGAATGGTTCCGGATCCTCGGCATAGCGCCGGTCTATGGCGCCGACGTAGCCGAATGCTTCGAGGCCGCCTCCAAGGTTAAGCCCAACGATCCTGAAACCTGGTATACGGCCTGGACGGAAGCTATCGACGTCGCTAAAGCCTCGGAGGAACGGGTTTTCCGTTCGGGCGATAGGGAGGCGGCACGGCGGGCGTTTTTGCAATTAAGTAATTATCAGCGCGCGAGTTAATTGTACGATTGCTACTCCAGCAACTAGGCTACAACTGGAACTTCGTATTTATGCTAATGGCCCCGAAAAGCATGCTACATTATCTTCATAACGATCCGCGACTGTTGGATATCATGGCTGAAGCGATCAATACGTTCAGACAGGCGACCGTCCTCTTCGACAGCTCCGTGCATATTCTGGAGATCCGGTACGAGAACGTGCGGTTGCCGACCTCCCTTATCTGGCCCAAGTCGCCCCCGGCGGACCGCGGGTAAACCTCCGGCCGTAGTGCACGCCAGTAGCTTCGACTCGATCCAGGAGGATATGTACTACTTTACGGCGGCGGGGGCGCGGGTGCGCGGCTGCCCGACGCTGACCTTTAACGGGCCCGGCCAGGGCATCGTGTTGCTGCGTAACAAACGGCGCATACGGCCGGACTTGGGGGGGGGGGGGGGGGGGGGGGGGGGGGGGG